>CAUYTI010063031.1:0-17070 GCA_963575145.1 Galago senegalensis
TATTCATGGTCTATGTGTATTTGACTTAATAATAATTATAAAGAAATTAAAGACCAATACATTCTCAACTAGGTGAGATTTTTCTCTTAAAAAAATCAATAAATTGTTGTTTCTACTATGAGAACCTTCATGAGAAGCATCAGAATAGCCATGGAAGGGAAGCTCCAGAGATCACCAAGTCCATCTCCCAGGTTTCCAGAATAATTCCATCTAAATTGCCTGCCCCGTGTATACATCTCTACAGAAAAGACGACTCCAAAGTGACAGACGCCCTCTTGGAGAAGGGGCATCTCAGCTGCTCCATCTCCTAAGTCCCAGTTGTTTTCAGGTCTTGATTTTAGGTCTAAACTACGTGATCAGAGGGGAGGGCCTGTGATCTTGGGGGTGGACCCTGAGGAGTCTCATGCAGGGAGGCCTGTCCTTGCCATCCCTACCTGAACTGTCCGTCCTTCCCACTCTGCTCCTAGCAGGCTGGTAGCTCTGCCAATTTTCTGGTCTTTTAATGGCCTGAGTCCAGGCAGTCTGTCACAAGGACTAGACTTTTACGTGTGAGGTTTCTGAAAGACTCCCCCAATGCCTTTAAGAATGGTGAGAGATTTACTCCCAGGATCTCAGGACTCATCCCAGTCTAATGAAGAGTCTGAGGACTGGGCTCTGGACACAGATTTCATTTTTCCTAGTGAGAATTCTAGGACTTTGATAACAGAACCATTTTTTCCCCTCCACACTTTAACAGATTACCTGCTATGTGAGTTATGAACTGGTTTTCAACTTTTCATGTTACTTTTTTATATTACTAATTTTCAAGTCTTAATATTACCTTTTTATAGATGTATGCTTTAAGATTGTTTTATTTCCAAGTTTTTATTTTATTTTTTTTATAATAAAGCACTGTGGCCCCAAGGGGAACTTTTTTTTTTTTTTTCCTGGTGTGGCAGCCAGTGTGTTAAAGAAGGATTTCAGTGTTCTGTGGAGTGACAGCTAGGATGCTGGTGACGGGAACAGATAATCCTAAGCCTGGATCTCTGTGGGGCATATTTGTACGTTTTGTTTTTCCTAAGTGAAGATTTCTTACAGCTCTTAGACCAATTTGCTTGCCTCCTTTCCGGGAGGGAGAAATGCTTTAGGCTGGATTAGAAGCATAAAACCTGATTTTCCTGTGTTCACGTGAACTTCCGGGAACTGTAGGAAGATGTGGTGGTGTGGTGCCTTAGCTGCTTGAGCCACAGGTGCCGAGCCAGTTCCTTTTGCAAATGCCCAGTTCCTTCTACTGATAATTGAGTTATGTCACCATTTGTCACCCAGAAGACTAGTGTTTTGCTTCTGAGACTGTGTGTCCTTTTGTTCTGCATTCTCAGAACTCAGCCATGCATTCCATATCTGGATACAACACAAAAGCATAAGTGAATAAATGAACACTTATACACGATGATAGGAAATATTAGCTTGAAGAGACACTTTAATCTTTCTTTCGGGACAGTTTTTGATGATTGAATAGTGTCAAAGATCCCAGAGAAGTTCTACCTTAGCCATATAGAACATTGAGAAGATAGATCTATTATGTTGAATATATGAATTATTTCAATTTTTATTTAAGATTTACTTGATTCTGTGGGTTGTTAAATGGGTCATGTGCTGTTATGTATGGCTGTTTCTGTTTTGTTTTCCTTGTGTAAAAGTTTTGCACACTTCTAATGGAAAAGTATAACATTGAGTAACACTGAACTTGAGTCCTTACAGATAATTTCTTTATTATGATAATGACACGGTGGTGATAAGAAGTAAGAACTCTAAGGAAGAAAAAGTGAAAGTCAATAGAAGTGTGGTTTAGTTCTTAGCCAAGCTCCTTCTGTTTGGCTGAAGATTTTATGTTGAGCTGTGCCTCACTTCAAAGACATTTCATTCAAAATATGTATATTCAAGAAATACTAGGGGGTGAATAAGTTATTATAGTGTCTCACACTTGAAAGCCAGTTCCCAAAGTTTTTTCAGGGCTGTTCTTTCATGCCAGCTTTACGATTGCCAGGCAGCATGGATAGGATCTGGGCTCTATCACACAAGCAGTAAAGGTCAAGTCAGAAGGCATACCGTGCTTTGGCAAAGTGTGCAAATATGTCCACCTTCCCCCTAAGAAGTGGCTATATTTCCTGCAAGTGCTCGCTGGTGCGTCTGTAGTCCTAGCTACTCGGGAGGCTGAGATAGGAGGATCACTTAAGTCCAGGAGTTCTGGGCTGTAATGTGCTATGCTGATTGGGTGTCTGCACTAAGTTTGGCATCAATATAGTGACCTCCTGGGAGCAGGGGCCTACAAGGTTGCCTAAGGAGGGGTGAATCGGCCCAGATCAGAAACAGCTGGTCAAAACTCCCATGCTGATCAGTAGTGGGATTGCACCTGTGAACAGCCACTGCACTCCAGCTTGGGCAGCATAGCAAGACCCCATCTCTAAAAAAATAAAAAAAGAAAAACATTAATCTATCGTGGAGTTCCTTAAAATATCAAGGCTTCTGTGACTTCTGAATTAGAGTTGATTTGATGTGATTTTTGAGGACTGAGGCTACTGTATTAAGAAAAAGTTGTATTGCCCCTTAAAAGGTCCCAGCTACTAAGAGAAAAATCATTTCAACATTTTGCTTTGATGGCCACCAGCTGAGATTTAGAATAATAGAATCCAACACATTTTGGAAGTCATTAATATTTAATAAACCATACCACTGAATTTAGGCCTACAAAAACCAGGTGGTAGAAAGGCGCTGTGTGGGCCCCATGTTCTGCCACTAAATCAGGACTCCTCAAAGCCAAATGTGGCTGCTAAAAGGAATGCAAATAAATGCCCATGTTTCTATGTTTTCTGCTCATCTGGGGTATATATTTCACACTCATAAACTGGAACTATCTGGGTAGGGATAAATTGCCATTCTTCTTTAAAAATTCCTTATGTAAAAGCAAATTTGCACAAAGGCCAGTTCAGTGGTAGCAAAATATCTCTGAACCGGGACTTCCCAGAGCATGAGGATAATTCATGTTTTCCATCCTTGCATGAAGAAATGGGAGCGTTGTTTGTGCTGGATTATAACTGGGAAATGCAAGAAATATAATTTCAAGGTAGAGAGGAGTAAGTTAATAAGGTTAAACATTTTCCATCCTATTGGGTTCACTGTGGCCTATGAAGAAAAATGCACATGGCAGACAGAGAAAAGTAAATTAATTCAGCACAAGTGGAATTTAAAGATGACAGATATGGCTCAGGGCAAATTGGTTTGAGTTGCAGCTTCACAGCTTAGTTTTTTTTAAAGCCAGCGAGTTGCTTAAAGCTTTCTAACCATCAGGGTAATCATTTGATAAACACAGAGGAATAAATAATAATACATGTGTAATGTTTGACACCATAAATAAGAGCCACTACTATTATTATTACTAATATTTCCCAGGTACTTGGGTTTCAAATATGACACCTCACTTTTCCCTAAAGGGAGATCGACATAGGTATAGGAAGTAATTTGTTACCCTCTTATCATTTCTACACTTTGTACTTGAGTTTTACTCTAAACAAGAAACCACCTTCTGTCTTTTTAGTTCAATGTAAATGTATTGTATATTACTAAGGATCCTGTGATACGTGAGATAAGTAAGGAGTAATTTCGAGCAATCAGTAACCTTTATCAGGTAGTGAAACCACAGCCTCGTTGCAGTGGATATCACTTGTCTGATAATTGGCCTTCAAAATCATTTGTAATTTAATCTTGAATTTTGCCAGATGGGCTGTGTGCTGATGATAGAACATATTTTCTGTAAAATTAGGGATAGCCACCCATGTACATGAGACAGACCGGGGTCTCCCTCTCCTCCCGCCTACCCCAATCACAACAAGGTTATGGGTTCTGTAATCATAGCATGATCAGGGGTTGCACAGATGTTCCACAATTCGTTACTCAGCATTAATGGTGGAAAAAAAGTAATGCTATCGACTTTCAAAAAGTGAAAAGCCCTTTCCAAAAGCTAAGCAAAAAGTAAAAGGGCACAAACCATTTAGTAGTTACAGGAGAGGCGAGCTCCCAGGACTTAGGAGCAGAGCAGTGAGAAGAGGCGCTGACCTGCAGAACAGGTGCCATTGTCACGTGTGGAGAATGCCCTTTGGAGGAATTCTTTGCACAGAGTGCTTTACAGGTTATACCTTGGTGCAAACTGTGTTTTGTTGACACTACAAATCCTTCTTCTTTTGTATTGCTTTTGGGATACCTACCCTATGTACCTGTTTTAGGAGACTCTGACAATATTAATTCACCTTGGCCCACTGTTATAGTCCACTTAACACAGCACCACTGTGTTAAAAATTCAGTGATGTTGTGCCACAGATGAGCTGAAACCTTCCAATAGCCTAAAAGCTCAAGGTGTGATGATGCCTCAGTATCTGGATTCCTGCTGGTGCCCTACCTCCCACCCTCGTCCCTGCCTTGCTCTCCCCTCACCTCCCTCTGCTTATGGACTTGCCCTTACTGGTCTCTCTCCCTGGAATACAGTTTCTTAAGATACTCACTTTGCTCAGCCTTAAACCTTTATCTTCTCAGGGTGACTGTGAGTATCCCTACAAAAATGACCCCTTCCCCCATCACTCCCTAACTTACGACCAGCTTTACTTTTCTGCATATCACTTACCACTATCTGCCATACTACGTGTTCTGTTTTATTCTTTTTTTTTTTTTTGTCTGTATCCTCCACTGGAATCTAAGTTCTAAGATGGCCAGGATTTTTATGTCTTGCTCCTACTGTATCCTTACTACCTAAAATAGCTCATAGGAGGCATTCAGTACCTATTTACAGATTTAATCAAGTATTCACTTGCTCAGCTGAGAGCTTTCAGGGAGAAGTGTTTTTCTTCCAAATTACCAATGTAGGGAGAGTAGACCACGCTTGTGATTGGTAAAGGTACCATCAAATGGCTCAGTGTTAATGGGCCAATGCTGCCCTCCAGTCTGAAACACTTATGCCTACCATATTGATTACGGATTCATGACCTTGTAATGTTTTGACCACACATTGCTGCAGAGGAAAAATTAAAATGCATTTTGCTGAATGGAAGTCTCTATTTCCCACTGCAATATATTTTTTTCTCTCCCATATCATCCTCACTTTATCTTGTACATCAAGCTTGTGCGTGTACTAATCCCTCCTGGAATAGAAGAGGCTGGCTAGAGATGCTCTTAGATTTTCACTACAAATAGAATTATTCTTTCTCACCTTTAACTTTTATTCCCTGATTTTGAAGAGAGGGCCAGCATGTCGTTGACATCTCCCAGGAACCAGCTGAAAGGTAGGCAGGAATACTGCGCCAAGTCTCAGAACCCGGGCACTGTCAGGCTGGCGTGAAGAGGAGGGAGAACGGGGAGGTGTCATTTAGGGGTCCTCATCTGTGGCCAGGAGATTGTTGGGAAGGTCCTGATGAGCGAGATGCTAGATTGAATCTGCAGGGACTTGTCTCTGGGTCACATCTGTGAGTGATGGGAAGCAGATGTTTCACCTTGCAGGCAGAAATCCTTCTGAGATTCAGACGTGGGGACTCAGACGCCCTCTCAAGAACAAATCAAGGAGGGAAAATTACACCCAAATAATGACCCTGCAAGGGGACTTAACTGCAACAGGTTGAAACCAAGCCCGTGTTTTAAGGATTTGTGTAATTTTAAAAAGAAAAAAATAAGTACTATATTTTAAAGCTGAGTTCAGCCAATTGGACAGTTTGGGGATTTTCTTTTCATGTCAAATTCTATTACTGCTGTCTTCCTATTTCTTTGTCTGTCTTCTCATGTTAATTCTTATTGTCACTCCGATTCCCGTGGCTTCTTTTTTGTATTCTGGGCATCCCTTGCTGACTTGCTTCCTCCCCTTTCCTTTCCCACTACAAACCACCCCACGTAGCTCTACTGCTAATTTTTAAATATCTCAAAGCTTAGCGCTTATACTATTTCTCCCAGACTTTCAATGGCTCCCTGTTGGGCCACATCCATATCCCTCGGCCTTGAACTTAAATTCTTGGTCATTTAGATGCCAACGATGGTAGTTTAGCCCATCTCCCAGACACTCTTAACACTCGAGGTAAATGTGAATATATTATTAACACTATGGCTTGTTTTTTCTTCCTGGGGTTTCAGCATTTTTGCAGCCTCTCTTTGGTTTCTTTTCCATGTGTTTCTCTTCATATTTTCATCTCCTTGGATGGACCCTCTCTGTTTGCTAGGCCTGCCTTAACAGAACACCACCGACTATGTGGCCTAAGCAACAGAAATCTATTTTTTCGTAGTTCTGGTGGCTACAAAATCAAGGCGCTGGCAGGTTTGGTGCCCTGCAGCCCCCACTTGGCTTGCGGGTGACCATCCTCTCTCTGTGTCTTCATGTCATCTTTCTTGTGTCCGTGGACACTTCCTGGGGGCTCTCTTTTCATAAAGGATATGAGTCATGTTGGCAAAGGGTCCTACTCTACACTTTCATTTTCATTTAATCTCCTCAGTAAAGACAGTATCTGGGAACAGGTGAGCATTCTGCCCTCCTGGACATTAGGATGGCAACACGTGAACTCTGGGAGGATCACAACTTTCCCAATTGGTGCATGTCCAACTCCTCTCTCTCAACAACAAATGAAATTTCTTCCATTGCGCTTCACTCACTTCCCTTAGCTATTACAATCCGTTTTTCCTTCTCTTTATCTCTATTTTATTAGTGTTAATGGATATACATATATACATTATATGTGTTTGTATAACTATGTATATATACACACATGCATATGCATATAATACATATATATACACATACATTTTTACCCACTATAATATGTGAAAATCATATACTATTATATGTGTATATTACAGTACTTCCTGGCAGCATTTTATCTCTTGAACTTGAGCAGGCCTTTTTATAGATGGAGCCATATCTTTCCTGTATTTTGAGTCCTGGGTAGTCTGAAATCATCCTGCGTACCTACAGAAGAGTTCATGGAAATGTGAATGAATGGTAATTATTAAACATTATACATTAAACACTTCATTTTCGTCACATAATCTGATCCTTGCCTATGTGATATAAAAAAAAGTTGTATTTCACAATTGGTGAAACACTAGCACCTGTGGGTGAGTTTGTTTGCATTTGGCCTTGCCTGGCTTTGGTTTTTATAGAACGAATCTGAGAAATGACAGAATCACTAGCACCAAGACAAGCCAGACAGAATATCATTTTTTCAAAAAAAAAAAAAACTCACAAAATGAACTATTGGGCTTTCAACATTCCTCTGGGAATTTCGCCTGGGGTAGGTCAGCAGATTTAGCCTCCTCTTGCTGTGTGTTCATCTGCTCATTTCTTCTCTACAGAACCATTCACTGGGCACCTACTGTGTACGTGTGCTACATGCTCATTCTTTGCCAGGGCCTCGAAATATCAAAATTAAAAAAATAAATAAAGCAAAACCTGGCTTTCTGCCCTGAGAAGCTGATTTTGTGGCCTGGACAGCCAAGGGTAACAGCAGATGCGGGGACAAGGTGCCTGTGGAGAAGAGAGCCAGCAAGGAGACAGAGGCCTGTTCTGTAGGGAGCGAGCAGAGCGCGCAGTCAGCCTGCAGGAACCCGATGTCCTGGAGACTAATTAGCCAGATACCCTCTAAAGTTATTTACAAAGCTGATTTGTATCTAAATTGCCTTATGGATGAAAATCTAGCATGGCTTTTGTTTCAACTGGATTTCTTGGTCTTGATGTAAATGCATTACATCAAGACCAAGATCCTTCCAGTAGTTGAGTGAACAGACTAAAGTCAGACCGACTGGGTTAAAAATCTCAGCTCTATTATGTAAGTGTAGGGGGACCTGGCAAGTTACCTACTTTCTTTGTGTGGTTCTTTCCACTTTTGTAAAAGGCAGCTCATGACACTGCCCTAGTTAGCTGGATATGAGAATTAAAAAGAAAACAAACTTTCTGAGGCTGTCTGCCTAGCAGATGTCCTCAAACTATGGCCCCGTGGGCCACATGCGGCCGGCCTAGGACATTTATTGGGCCCACCAGGTGTTTTTGCTACTGCTGCCTGTCCTGCTTAGCAGCCAACTCGTTCAGGAGCCCACAGTCCAGCCCTTCAATGGTCTGAGGGACAGTGAACTGGCCCCCTGTTTAAAAAGCTTGAGGACCACTGGCCTAGGGTATAGCAGGTGAATAAAGGGAAGGGGCTATGTTGTTCTTATTATCATGTTCATGTATTGAGAGGGCTTAAAATTGAGGTTAAGTGAATTTAAATTTAAGATTGGAATTTATTACTTAAGTCTCTTTAACATTTAAGGTATAAAATATTTTACAAATCACAGATTTATCTAGTTACTTATGTAATAACATTTATGAAACAATTATGAACCCTATAGGAAATCTGGAGTGGTAGAACTTACTGTAATTGAAGTTTAGGACATTACACAATTTGAAATCCTAATGCAATTTAAAACTCAATATTGCCTAGCCCAGAAGAAAAAAAAAATCATTTTGTCATAAGGACATTTGCAATAGATTGTTTATCCCAGCTCAGCTTACAATTGCCAAGATGTGGAAACAACCTAAATGCCCACCAACCCAGGAATGGGTTAATGAACTGTGCTATAGTTACACCACGAAATACTATTCAGCCATAAAAATGGGGACTTTGCATGTTTCATATTAGCCTGAATGGAAGTACGTTTGAAGTACGTTTTTCTTAGAAAAATATCACAAGTAAGTGTTTCAAACTGTATATAAAACCAGCACATGGAACCCCATAAATGCATTGATGTACACAGCTATGATTTAATTAAAAAAAAGAGAGAGAGAGAAGCCAAAGACTTGGTTTTGAATGTAATATTTCCCAATTTTGAAAGATTATCTGAGGCCAATGATACAAACTGCTGGCTGAATCTGGCTCAGAGTTCAGAGGTTTGTAAACCTGATATTTTGCTTCTGTATGTCTGATTTACATCCACAATAAAGAAAGAAAGATGTTTCAAACAAAAAAAGAGAAAAGTATCACAAGAATGGAAGGGAAAAAAGAAAAGAATGGAAAAGCAAGTGTCTAATGTCCTCAATACTAACATGAAGCCAGTAGATGATCTAATACACCCCCACACAAGAGAAAAAATTCAATTCTAGTTGGGAGGAGGAAGGAGGAGAAGGGAAGGGGGGATGGGTGCTCTCCCACTGAATGGACACACTGTAAGGGTATATGGCCCGACTTCCAGATGCTGGACACAACTACGACAGGGACACTTCCAAACAAACACAAAATTCCTCTCCTGCCTGGGGCGACATCAGCAAATTTAGTCTGTCTCGTACCTCACATTAATCGGAAATTTTTTAAGAAATGAAGATTAAAATTTGAACCTAAAATAAAAGCAAAGACATTTCAAATTAAAAA
This sequence comes from Galago senegalensis, assembly GCA_963575145.1. NCBI lineage: Eukaryota > Metazoa > Chordata > Mammalia > Primates > Galagidae > Galago > Galago senegalensis. Next base: position 9,405 of record CAUYTI010063031.1, read on the forward strand.
ACCAAAACAAACCAAAACAGCTCAGTGCTGGAGTTGACAGACCAAAGAATAAATTTTAGTCCCTCCCCCCAAACCTCCATTCTTCACACTAAATTCACACATGTGGTAAGTTGTTTTACTTACGTCTATGATAATGGTTATTATAGATACCGATGTTATTGGTGTTACGATGTACTGTTTCATTTAGGTCTCACAGTAATTAAGAAGTATTTCACATTTTATACATGAGGAAATCAAGGCTCAAAGTGGTTAACGATCTACCTAGAGTCGAGAGTGATAGATTTACCAGAGGTCTGGAAGCCTCTGAGTCTGGGGGCTCATTTGTCTTAATTTCAACATGTACCCCAAGTTCCTAATCTTGAACCCTTATCTTCCCAATTGCAAGGTATCAGGGGCTTTAGAAGCCTCTCCATCCTGTAACGAGCTTTTGATTTTTGATAGAACACGATGGATTTGATGTACATGTTCACTCGTCTTTCCGTGTTTACTGTTTTGCTTTGTTGGAATCAAAAAGAACGGTTTCCTTTTCCTACTGTATGGGAGCTGCCGGGATGTTGACTTCAGCCAGCCTTCTTTGCTGTCTAATGATGTGAATCAGTGTTGGATCATCCACTGGTTTCTAGGCTGACTTCTTTTTCTACACTAGTCTCTTCTCTTGTTTCTTGTCTCACAGGGCAGAATTTTCCATTTTAAGTAAAAAATAAGCATGTGCTCACTTCTGATCAAAGGAAGGATGCCCCTACTGCTAGTACCTTCTCAAAGACGTGTTTTAGTTATAACACGTTACGGGTTCTAGAGGATTCCTCCACCACCTCCATGCTCGTGGGGTTCTGAGAACCACGGTAGTGCAGCTTCTGCTCCTCATTCTAAAAACAGCAGGCAGCAAGCAAAAGGGGCTTTGCAGGAAAGTGACAGCACTGACTTTAAGGAGAGGAACAGGATCTCAGCAGTTATTTCAAAATAACTCTAAATCGAATATTTTTTAAATGAAAATATCTCTATTGTTTTTTTTTGATTATAAAATGTATGCTTGCTCTTTCAAAAACTAATTTAGGCCACACAAAAATAAGAATGAAAATATAAAAATTTTAAAAAAAATTCTACCACTCACTGAAAAACTTACTTGATGTTTTGGCAGCTGTTCCTTAACCACTGTTGGGTGAGCATCTCACCTCTCTATACAGATTGGAATTTTAACAAAAATCAGGTTCTATGATTGTGGTTATTTTAAGGGTTGTTTATTTAATATAGCATGAGGATGTTTCTATCTCAGTAACTTTAGATTATTATTTAGGATTTCATAAAATGAATGTACTACATGTTTTCAGCTAATATCTTTCTCATTTTATTTTTTTTTAGACAGAGTTTTACTTTATCACCCTCTGTAGAGTGCTATGGCATCATAGCTCACAGCAATCTCATACTCTTGGGCTAAAGTAATCCTCTGACCTCAGCCTCCCAACTAGCTGGGACTACCAGTGCCTGCCACAATGTCCAGCTCTTTTTCTATTTTTAGTAGAGACAGGGTCTCGTTTTTGCTCTGGCTGGTCTGAAACTCCTGATCTCAAGCAATTCACCTGCCTTGGCCTCCCAGAGTGCTGGGATCACAGGTGTGAGCCACCATGCCTGGTCTCTTTCTCAGTTTTTAAATCAATGCTGTAGTGGACATCTTTGTACATGCAATTTTACATGTGTGTCTAGACAAATGCATATGGTAGATTTTTATGAGTAGAAGCACTGGATCAAATGACACACACATTTTAATACTTTTGATGTTTACTGCCAATGTATTATACAGGAAGGCTCAGTCGGGGCTCTCTCAGCCTCAGCACTATTGACACTTTGGGGCAATGACTCTGTGCTGGGAGGAAGAGGGGGGACTGACCACACAGGGTATTTAGCAGGGTCCCCCGTTCTCTGCCTAGTGGATAACAGAAGCACCTACTCCCAGCTGCAACAACTAAGGTGTCTGAAGACACTTGGAAATATTCCTGGGAGACACCCCAACACCACCCTCTCCTCTCGCCCCCTGCTACTGAGTCCCATTGGGAATGACTCTTCATTAACAGTATATGAGTGCTGACTTCCTCTACTCTTAAAACATGAAATTCTATCTTTTTTTCCATTTTCGTAAACTAAGAATTTCATTTAAAAGTAACTTTCTCCTTTATCATCTGAATAACTGTAGCTATTTACACCTTCTGGATAGGGGTGACAGAATAGTTTTGTAATTAATCATGGATTTATCGAGGTTCAGTTATCTGTTCCTGGGCTTTTGCTCTTACGTTGTGCCCCAAAGCACTGGCTGGCTGAGAAGGAAAGAGATTGAGATCACTCTGTCTGAAGGAGAAAGTCAGGGAATGGCTGAAGTTGCACTCCTTTGCTGTGATATGGGCAGCAGCACAGAACAGATTAATGCATGGGCTTTTAAATTAAATAGACCTGAATCTAAACTGTGGGGGTTCCATTTACTACTTGTTTGACCACAGAAGACTTCTGATCTCTCCCCACCCCACCACCCCAGGAGTAAATGAGAAAATGCAAAGGGAATCCTTAGCACATGAGCTGCCAAATGGTATGTGTTCAGGAAATGTTATTACTCGTAATGCTGGTTTTATACACAAGCATTTGGAGAGCGTACCCTGCCCTTTTCCTTGGTACATCAAATAAGTGCATCTGTATTTCTGAAAGTATTTGAAAATACTTAGTATTTTCCCCCTATTTCAGGACCCTTGTTTTTAGGAATACAATGACAAATGTTATTCCCAGGCACAGATGTTCTGGACTGGCAATGTAGTATTAGTATCTAGTTTCATGGCCCTCTTTCCTTTGGAGCTGTTTATGCTATGCAATTTATTAAATCCATTTAAATGTCTTTTAGCACAGGAATACATATTTGGCAAAGCCTTTCTTCCTCCCTTCCTCCGTCCCCTCCTTCTTTCACCACCATTAGAGAATATCAAAGATGTCGAACCAAAAAGTTTTTCCTTAAAGACAATATTCTTCACTTAAAAAGTTTCTATGCTAAACTTCTATGCTATCCTGGAAATATTCTATGTTAAAAATGTAAATATGTTTCCTTTATGAAAATATGCTATGTTTGGCTTAAAAATATCGAAGGTACATTCATTGGTAAGGATTCTTGCAGAAATAAAGTTTAGCATAAGTTCTTACACAATAAATTATCTTATGTGTTTCTTCCTATTGGTTAGTTAGATTTGGAAAATAGAGAACTTCTCATGGTCCTCCATTTGATGGTAAGAATATATGTAAAATTTTTCAGATTTTACATTTCTTTTTTTTATAGAGACAGAGTCTCACTTTATCACCCTCGATAGAGTGCTGTGGTGTCACACAGCTCACAACAACCTCCAACTCCTGGGCTTAGGTGATTCTCTTGCCTCAGCCTCCCAAGTAGCTGGGACTACAGGCGCCTGCCACAACACCCAGCTATTTTGTTGTTGCAGTTTGGCCGGGGCTGGGTTTGAACCTACCACCCTTGATACATGGGGCTGGCACCCTACTCACTAAGCCACAGGCACTGCCCCAGATTTTATATTTCAATCAAACCCAAGAAATCATGAAACATTTATTGCACATAGAACATTATGAAAGCCAAGGCATATTCAGCAAAGTAGGATCTCTGTTCTCAGATTTTTACAACCTCATAGCCTGACTTTGTGTGTGTGTGCACGATTTTCTGTAAGAAATTTCCAACAGTAGATTAAACAGGATAGGAAAGACTTGGAAACCACTCTTCCCTTATGTAGCTGACTATTTTCAACCACTCCTCCTGACAAAAGGTGGTCTAACAAGCCATCTAGGAAAACCATGGGTATATTTCTTTGTAAAAAAAAATCCTAGGAGGATAATAAAATCTTGAAAGAGCATCTCCCAAAGAACGAGTTTTTCGAAGGCATACAGGGATTAGTGGAGGGTACAGACCTCCTTGGCACTAGTGTTTATATCGCACAGCAAATAGCTGTCTCAGTTCTACATGACTTAAAGTCCTAAACTGTTAAGGGTGAAAACACATTTTCAACATTCTTTTCCAACTCCCACACATTAAAAAAAAGCACAAGGCCAAGACACATACACCCTGCTGGGAATCCGTCCCTTACGTGTGGGCACCGACTGCTTTGTCTGGAATTTGCTTATGTGTAGGAAGCATGAAGTATGTTAGTTTTGGGAAACTTGACACCAGGAATGGACAGGTAGGGAGGAGCAGCCAAGTCAGCTTTTTAAAGAAGTTACTTTGTGGATGTTTAGGAAAGGTAAGGGGTTTTGGGGAACTGAATTTCAAGCACTTAAAGTAAGCTGTGTCCTGTTTGGTTTCTCTTAACTTCATGCCCCAAGAAGTCCATAAGTAAGGTCGTAAATTTTTGAACGAAATAAGCACACAGGATTCTAAATTCCTTCGTGGAAGTCAGAGAAGGAGAATTCTGTGTTTTTTCTGTGTGTGTTTAAATCCTATTGTGAGAGTAACCAATGTATTAATAAGATCAGAATGTCTGCGCTCCAATTTCTGATTTGTTGTGCCATCTTAAGAGAAGTTTTCTATGCTACACAGGCCTGTGTTTCTCTATGTGTAAAACAGAAGCAAAAATGCCCATTTTGACTTGTGTTCGAGAAAATATGACATACAATGAGAATGGAAGATTTGGGTCAACAGCATGAGAATTTATGTAGGGATTGTGTGAACTGATTAAAAGTATATTCATGGGCAAGAAAGAAAAAGAACAATAGGAAGGAAAATGTGGATTTTAGGTGTGAGAAAATTTGCATGATTCTTATTTCTTTTTAAAATCTTCACTGGGGCGGTGCCTGTGGCTCAATAAGTAGGGTGCCGGCTCCATATACTGAGGGTGGTGGGTTTCAACCTGGCCCTGGCCAAATTGCAACAAAAAAATAGCCAGGCATTGTGGTAGGCACCAGTAGTCCCAGCTACTCAGGAGGCTGAGGCAGGAGAATTGCCAAAGCCTAAGTGCTGGAGGTCGCTGTGAGCTATGATGACACAGCACTCTACTGAGGGTGACAAAGTGAGACTCTGCCTCTAAAATAATAATAATAATAATAATAATAAAGTTTAAAATCTTCACAGCAGATTTGTCTTTTGTTTGGGAGATATAAATAATACCAGGGACTTCTACCTCCAGCAAGGCTAAGTAACTTGTGTTAGGCTTATCCTTTCATAGGGAACAACTACAAATTCTGGGCTATATATAAAATTTAACCCCCTGAGGATGTTAAGAGTGACTAAAGGCAGGCAAATAAAGAAAGAAAGAAGTGAGGTTTGAAAGATAGTAACAGCATGGGGGGCGTTTCCCATTTTGAAGAGTTTTAACCAAAGGGCAGGCCCCAGTCTGTATCACGGGAGCAGGAGAAGTTCAGATCCAAATCTCTCGTCACATGGGCTCCAATGGCCAGAGGAAAGAGTCTGAGGTGATCGCAACATCTGGAGAGAAGGAGAGAAGGATCTCACAAAGGGAGAGCCTTACATTGTATATTTAAACTCTTCCCCAATCTCTGGCTGACCCTTGAACCACGTGTGCTCAGGGGAGAGCCCAAGTAGCTTAGCTAAAGCTAAAATCAAAACACGAGTCTCCTCCTCCCTAGACGTAGAGTCTGGAGTGTGAAGTTTGAGTTCAGTCAAGTAATATCTGCTTAAGAAACAAAATGACCCTCCTTGGTGCCAGAAGGACTTGTGTATGTGTCCAGGAAGGAAATGAAGGATAAGGGGGAAAAAAACATTTCTGTCCCACACTGTTTTGCTAGAATAAATAATGCTTGCATATATTTTTTATTTCCAATTAATATAAGGGTACAAATGAGTGGTCTTCATTGTTTTCATTTATTATGTAAAGTTCAAGTTGTAGTTGGTAAAGTTCACCCAGGGGTGCACTGTATGCCCTCACATGATGCCCTTTGAGTGAGAGCTTATCAAGCACCCTTCCCTTTCCCTCTTTCTCCCTCCCCCCACTCGAATTTAATTTTGTTTTTCACTCATTTGGGGGTGTTTATCTATTGGTTTCATATTAGCATTGAGTACATTGGATACTTGCTTTTCTATTCTTACAGAACTTTACTTAGAAAAATGCTCTTCAACTCCATCCATATCCAGAAAATTTTAACATTTCTGTCTTTTTCATGGCTGAATAGTGTTCCATGGTATCCAGACACCACAGTTTATTAATCCAGTCGTGTGTGGATGGGCACTTGGCTTGATTCCATGCCTCTCCCCTTGTGATCTGAACTGCAGTGAGTATTCTAGTGCAAATACACTTAAGGTAGAATGATCGTTCTTCTTTTAAAAATTATTATGCTTTAGAAAATATATCTGAACCTAGAATCTATATAAAATATTCTTTTCAATGTTCGGGGCACAAATCAAGTCATTTTACATAGGAAGAAAAAAGAAAAGAGACACCACTCACAACTTGTGTGTGTGGGGGTATGATTCATGGAGACTGGTGTGAAGATAATCCAGAGATTGAAATAATCAGGCAAGACTTTTAAAGCAGGAATAACTTGTGACCCAGGATTAAATGGAAACACAATGAATGAAAAGATAGCAAATTTAGAAGAATAACATTGCCAAAGCCAAACCGTAAAGAGAAAATATTAGTAATAGAAGAAAAGCTGGAGGTAAATTTCACATTTCTTGGTCAAGCTTATTTGTGAAATTAGAATATTTTGGTGGATATTTGAGAACATGGATAGAGGCTGGTACTCAGCTAACATGCAATAGCTATTGTCAAAAATGGGAGCAGTAGAGAAAGACAGGGGAAAAGCAAAGGGATAGAAAAAGTTAAACGAGGTAACACTATAGTAATAGAAGCAATGTAAGCATTTATTTAAAGTTAGATGTATTTCATGTCCCATTCTAAGTACTTTACTTATCCAGTTACCAATTGTCCAACTTAACCTTCTTGAGTTCTATTGTTCTAAGAAGACAGATTAGAAAACCGAGACCTAGAAAATTTAAGTCTCTCACCCAGCCAGGAGGAAGAAATTCATCTCTTTCACCTCCATACGGATTCAGTAGCTTGGTCAGAACACAAACCTCATACTATAAAGAGCAGGGGCTCTTTTTTCTTGTTTTTAAGATTGTGCTAAGAGACTATGTCTGTAAAGATAAAGGAGGCAGTTTCTGGGGAGGGAATGGAGGACCGTGTTTCAAAAATAAAATGCCTCCTCTACCCATCTGGTTGTAAAGTTTTCTGTCATCTCAACTTAGATACAAAAGTGAAAATCAAATATTCCTAGAGGAGGAAACCATCTGACTTTAAACAATGTGAAGATATAAATTAAGGTTAGCAATTTCTTTTCCAAATGCAATCGTGTTAATAACAATTAGTTCTTGAGTGTTTATTCTAGGCCAAACAGACTGCTAAGTGATATATATACAATGTATTTTACCCATCATAACTCTGTGGAATATATGCTATTATTCTAGCTCACACACACACAAAAGTGAAGTTTAATGAGGTTAGGTCACTTGACCAATATCCTGGTTTGAAATGACAGAAGTGAGTTAAAAACTGGCCCTAATAGACCTGCCATATGATCCTGCAATCCCTTTATTAAGTATATATCCAGAAGACCAAAAACCACATTACAACAAAAATATTTGTATCAGAATGTTTATTGCAGCCCAATTCATAAT
>CAUYTI010063040.1:0-24363 GCA_963575145.1 Galago senegalensis
TTGTGGCGGGTGCCTGTGGTCCCAGCTACTTGGGAGGTGGAGGCAAGAGACTCGCTTGAGCCCAGGAGTTGGAGGTTGCTGTGAGCTGTAATGCCACGGCACTCTACCCATGGGGACAGCTTGAGGCTCTGTCTCAAAAAAAAAAAAACAAAACAAAAAACAAAAAAAATCTATACTTTCCAGGCTCCCAGGTGACTAGCTTGGTCATGTGATTAATTATAGGCCAGAATATAAAAGGACATGTTATACTGCAGCTCTCTGGAATATTCCTCGCAAGAGAGGTGGCTCTGTCCTTTGCCCCTTTTTCTACCTTCTGTGGAGAGAATGATTAGGACAAGAGTTACACCCGATGAATGCTAGAATGTTAAGCTGGAAGGCCTGACCTCTGAACTTTGTGTACATTAAGTGAGAAAGAAACCTCAGTCTTGTATAAACTACTGGGTTTTCTGTCACAGTCAAACAAATCCCAGTGGATTTGTTGTTACAGAGTACCTCTGTCATCATCATGATCACCATCATTATTTTTTTTTTTTAGAGACAAAGTCCCATTATGTTGCTCTTGGTAGAGTGCTGTGGTATCACAACTCATAGCAAGCTCAAACTCTTGGGCTTAAGCGATTCTCTTGCCTCAGCCTCTCAAGTACCTGAGACTATAGGCGCCTGACACAATGCCCAACTATTTTTGGCAGTTGCCATTGTTGTTTAGCAGGCCTAGGCCAGGCTTGAACCCACCAGCCTCAGTGTATGTGGCCAGTGCCCTGCCCACTACAGGGGCCACCTGTTCTGTCATTATTTCTTTACAGCATTTCTAATTCCCCAAACCCTTATTTCAATAGCACTGTTATGTTTAAATTACAATACTTTTAAGGATTTCTTATATGTATTATGGTTAGATAGCTGTGCCCATTTTTTTTTCCTTTTTGAGACAGAGTCTCAAACTGTCACCCTGGGTAGAGGCTGTGGCGTCACAGCTCACAATAACCTCAGACTCTTGGGCTAAAGCGATTCTCTTGCCTCAGACTCTTAAGGAGCTATGACTACAGGTGCCCGCCACAATGCCCAACTATTTTTTTTGTTGCAGATATCATTGTTGTTTTAGCAGGCCCAGGCTGCCCCGGTGTATGTGGCTGGCACCCTACCCACTGAGCTCCAGACGCTGCCCAGCTGTAACATTAATTAAAGAATAAACTTAAGAAAGCTTCTGGGTCTTCATTTTAGTATCACTGACATGGGGCCCATAGTAACTTTTCTCTTCATTACTATTCAAAATTTGCTATACACACAGATGACTTGTGAAATAGCTATATAGCAGTGATTTTCAAGCAGTGTGTCATGAAAATTTTTAAAAATCATTAATTAAATATTTTCATTAATTAAAATGTGCTGGCCACATACACCAGGGCTGGCAGTTTGAACCCATAATGACAGGCCTCCTAAACAACAATGACAATAACAACAACAACAAAAAATAGCTGGGCATTGTGGCAGGCGCCTGTAGTCCCAGCTGCTTAGAAGGCTGAGGCAAGAGAATCCCTTAAGCCCAAGAATTTGCGGTTGCTGTGAGCTGTGATGTCATAGCACTCTACTGGGGGCGACATAATGAGACTCTGTCTCAAAAAAAGAAAAAGAGGGCAGCGCCTGTGGCTCAAAGGGGGCGCTGGTCTCAAGTGCTGGAGGTGGCAGGTTCAAACCCAGCCCTAGCCAAAAACCGCAAAAAAAGAAGAAAAAAAAATTTTATTCCCAAAAGATGTTCAAAACAGTTAAGTACGTATTTTTTTTTTTTACTTTTTAAAAAAATCAACATAATTTAAGCGTGCCACAGAAGTTCAACTTTAGGCTCAAGTGTGCCGTGAGATAAAAACGTTTGATAAACACTGCTGTAGAGGAAAAAAAAAAGAAAAACAAGAGCCAAATAATCTAAACAATCTACAAAATGGCTTTTATGTAATTACACACTCTCCTCACCTCTGACTAATGAAAATGTGGTAATAAGCAAGATGATCAAACACTGACAATGAGACAGGCAAAAGAAAACTGAGCAGCCTGGACTACTTCGGTTTTTGGTTTTTTTTTTTAAATTGAGACAGAGGCTCACTTTGTTCCCATCTGTAGAGTGCTGTCACATCACAGTTCACAGCAACCTTAAACTCTTGGGCTCAAGCAGTTCTCTTGCCTCAGCCTCCCTAGTAGGTAGGACTACAGGCGCCTGCCAATACGCCTGGCTATATTTTGCCAGGATTGAACCCACCAGCCCCAGTGCATGTGGCTAGTGCCCTAACCACTGGACAACAGGTGCCCAGCCCAGCCTGAACTTCTTCAGGCAAAATAGAACTTTGTTGACAGTCTAAGTTCTTTTGCACCAACAAAGCATTCCTCCTATAGGCTTCTGAGTTACTGAAATTTTACCTTTGCTTTCTCAAAGTCTAGATCTTTTCCAATGGTGGTGAGCAGGCGACATAGGCATTCCAGAGATTCTTCATCATGGTTCTTTAGCAGCTTCACCACACAATCATGCATGATAGCTTCTGTCAGCATTTTGAGTTTAAACAGTTCTCCAATAAACTTGATGTTGCCAATGGATCTCCGTCGAGCTTTGTCCTTGGCTTCTTCTAGTTCATCATGAAGTCTTGTCCTCTCCTCTGGCTGTTAGGGAAGGGGAATAAGGAATAACATAGCACCCTGATGATCAAAGTTGCACTGTACAGTAGACACCAAGATTCATGGTCCTCACCCTTTCGGGGGGGGGGGGTCACATGCTCTTTGAGAATCTGACAGCTAACTATGGACTAACTCATCAGAAAACTGAACTATACTCAGAAGTCTTCATCCATTTCCAATTTCGGAACAAGGCAACCACTCTGAAGTCTAGGATTAGACTGAACCTCTGGCTTGGAGAGTTGAATTGCTCTTAACATTAAGCACTAAAGAAAAGGAATAAATGGATGGTGCCTGTAGCTCGGTGGGTAGGGCACCGGCCCCATACACTAAGGCTGGCAGGTTCGAATCCGGTGTGGGCAGCTAAAACAATAACAACTGCAATAAAAAAATATAGCCAGGCATTGTGGCAGGAACCCGTAGTCCTAGCTACTTGGGAGGCTGAGACAAGAGAATTGCTTAAGCCCAAGAGTTTGAGGTTGCTGTGAGCTGTGATGCCACGACACTCTACCCAGGGCAACAGCTTGAGAGTGTCCCCGCACCCCCCCCAAAAAAAAGAAAGAAAAAAGAAAAGGAACAAAGCACTATAAATACCAAAACGGCATCTTTACATTAAAAATGGGGCCCCTTTTAAGACAGTAGAGAAATGCTCTATCTGGTTTCATGCAAATTCTGCTTGACAGTATTCAAAGTAGATAAGCATTATATTTCTGTGAAAAAACTTACAGCACTGGCAGCCTCCAGTTCTTTCTGCTTCTTCTCAAAGACATCATCATCTGCTTTATCTTTTTCAAATTCCTTCTGGCAACGGTTCAGTAGTAGCTTCCGGAAATTCACTGTGTTACCAGGCTTGTCTGCCATGGGCACTTTCAGCTGCATCCAGATAGGAAAACGCAAAAACAAGATTAAAGACATTAACAGTATCTATTTTCTTTATTGTGCAAACTAATGCTAACTGAACCACAGGTAAACATTCTATAAGTAGTACACAATTTAGTTTCAAGCATTTCATGATTCAAAAATATCTTGAATAGAGGTGCCTGTGGCTCAAAGGAGTAGGGTGCTGGCCCCATATGCCAGAGGTGGCAGGTTCAAACCCAGCCCCGGCCCCAAGCTGCAAAACAAACAAAAAAATCTTGAATAGAGAAGTCATAAATTCCTCTCATATAATGTACTCTTTTATAGCCATGCTGCTAGCTGACACAGAAATCTTTTCTGTATAGTTAAAACGACAACCCTGCCCTTATATTTATTATTTATTTATTTATGAGACAGAGTCTTATTCTGTTGCCCAGGATAAGAGTTCTATAATGTCACCCAATCCTCCTGCCTCAGCCTACCAAGTAGCTGGGACTATAGGAGCCTGCCATTTTTCTACTTTTACTAGAGACAGGGTTAGATTCTTGCTCAGGCTGGTCTTGATCTCCTGGGCTCAAGGAATGCTCCCACCTCAGCTGCCCACAGTACTAGGATTACAGGTATGAGCCACTGTGGCTGTCCTTTTTTTTTTTTTTCCAGTCCGGTAGGGGTATCCGTTTTTTTTTTAACTACCATTGTAATAAATCTATCAGTTTAAAGGAACATAAAGAAACACAAAGATGTGATACAAGGCAGGGAAGAATTTCATGGCCACAGGAAAGCTATCATAGCAGATAAGATCTTTTTTTTGCTTTTTTTAAATTAAGAGTTGGGGTCTTGCTCTGTTGGCCAGGCTGAACTGCAGTGGCGTAATCCTCCCACCTCAGCCTCTCGAGTCAGAGATTATAGGTGTGTGTCACCGCACCCGGCTACATGAGATCCTTAATCTGGAATAGAGTAGAGGATGGAACATTCGAAAAATTTTGAGATATCTTTTCATTAGGGGAATGTTAGACTATTTTAATTCTAATACTCTATGAATACAGCATATATATTTCTAACATGCCAGAAGAATATATTAGTTCTCCAAAAGTTTAGAGCAAATATGCTTATATAATTTCCATCCAAATCAAGTAATTGTTTTCTAATAAATGCAATAACTTATAACTTGTAACCAAACTCAGAGACACTCTTATGAACATGTTTAGAATGTAAGAGCATACTGCAATAGTGATTCTAAAATTTTCTATTTTACATATGAAATCTCTTTGAACACCACTTTGAACAGCTATTTTATAACATGGCAAAATGTTTTTCCTCAAACCATGAAGTGGCTACCAAAGTTCTGAAATGTATGCATGGTCCTTACACAGAAGGGGAGATCTTGGTGAAACACAGGATGAGGCATATTTATATTCACAAATAGTTAATGCCATTAACTGGGACAGACTGATGTAGCTGCTGATCAAAAAGAATGGCTAGAAAAACTTCTTGAAAATTGGGGATGCTAATGTTATAGTATATCTGTGCTAGAACTGATAGCATACTCCCCAACACATTCCCTATGATGAGTGAAAGATTACTTCATAAGTCTAGTTCTAATTAACCAAGTGATCCACTACATATTTCTTTTCAATAGAAAATATTCCCTTAGGAAGAGGAGAATGTTATCAAGTAAACTTTTTAGACAACCAGAAAAAAGTTAATATATCTTTATTCCAAACTCAAGCCACACAAACACAATCAACGTGTAAAGTCATTTCATGTATAGTCGGGCCTATTTCAAAGTCAAAAAAGGGGCACAGGAGTCCACCTGACTTCAAGAAAAGAAATGCTACATGAAAGCAAAAGATTCTAAATCAAAAGCGAAAAACAGACTCTCCTACTAGGACCCAGAAGACACAATAATATACTGATTAAGAAATATAAAAGAGACCAGGTGTTGGGGTGCAAGCCTGTAATCCCAGCACTTTGGGAGGCCAAGGTGGGAGAATTGCTTGAGGCTTGGAGTTTGAAATCACCCTGAGCAAAGTGAGACTGGGTGTGGTTGCATGTGGCTGTAGTCCCAGCTACTCCAGAGGCTGATGCAGGAGGATAGCTAGACCTCAGGAATTTGAGGTTGTTGTGAGCAAGGCTGAGGTCATGGCACTCTAGACTGGATGACAGAGTAAGACTATCTCAAAAAAACAAAACAAAATACAAACAAACAAACAAAAAATACAAAAGAGAACCAAGAAATAAAACCATGAGCCAGCTGGTATATAATAGAGCACTAACATAGTGTTAGGTTCTAGAACAAACAAGGTTCTAAAACTGAACCGTTATATCCAATTTGCTGCTTTACAGGACTTAAGTTTACACCAGCCACAATGTCCTATGCAGTTTCTTGGCATATTCACCTGAATGACCTGCATTATCATTTAAGTATATAACTGACTTATAAGACAAAAATGGTCTGGTCTACATCTATTATATCTAAAGAGATGTTTCCTATATTATAGAATTTACTGTGCAGGAAATGGGAGAAATGTGGGCAACAACATAAAAATCCAAGCCATTGCCTTATGATAAGAGTACCAGAGTTAAATTATACCCCTACCCCAAGTCAGAAAGATGAAATAAATATAACCAGTGATGGTTTGGTTGACAAAACATACAGAAATGACTTAAGTAGGGGAAGGGTATACCAGTTATTAGTTATATACCTGTAGAGTAGGGGAGGCTATATGGAAAGAGCTGGGTTAGGGATCACTTGCAACAAACAAAGACGATTCTTTTTACCCAAGTTTCAGTTTCATCATCTGAAAACAAGTGAAGCATAGTACCTGGGTCCAACTGGGAGGCCAGCTTTTAGCGTTCAGTGTGGAGGCACTTTAATAAGTCACAGATAATTAAGCTGTAACTGAAATTGAAAGAGTACTGGAATCCGAGTCACAAGATCAATCTCAAGCCTCGCTCTCTTAACTAATCAACTAAGTGAATTTGAGCAAGTTACCTGATTGAGCCTCAGTCCCTTCATCTGAAAGAAAGATACCCCAATGATTGTAAATTGAGGGACATGATAAAATTGCTGTTGAAAAAAAGGATCTTTGAAAATAGTTATGATCCCAGCTCTGCCATGTGCCTTTGGTCATGTTATTTAGCTTCACCAATCACATTTCTTTCAAAACCTGGGATAACATATTTTTTTTTCTCTTTAAATTTCCCCCCATTTTCTGGTAATGAGAGGGGATAACATGAATCTCTTACTGTTGGGAGGATTAAGTCGAATAGTCCATGAAAAATAATAAAAAGCGGTTGGCACATAGAAGAGCACCTCCCCAACTATTGTAATATAGCTATATTTAAACATTTGGAGCTCTATCTGCAATGCTTATGATTAAAAATTAGGAGTAACCTATACTATAACATAGTTAGAAAAGGAAGGATGTAGGCAAAGCTAGCTCATTAAGAAATAATCACAAAAAGCAAGAGAAATTAACCTGTTATCTCAAAACGATGGTCAAAGGAAATTTCACATGTATAGAGCATAAAGAATGTGTGATCGGGAGGTGCCTGTGGCTCAGTGAGTAGGGCGCCGGCCCCATACGCTGAGGGTGGTGGGTTTAAACCTGTCCCCGGCCAAACTGGAACAAAAAGATAGCTGGGTGTTGTGGCAGGCGCCTATAGTTCCAGCTACTCGGGAGGCTGAGGCAAGAGAATCATCTAAGCCCAAGAGCTAGAGGTTGCTGTGAGCTGTGATGCTACAGCACTCTACTGACGGTGACAGAGTGAGACTCTGTCTCAAAAAAAAAAAAAAGAATCCGTAAACAGGCATATGGTTTTAGATATATTCACACAGAACTATTAAAACTGAATAATCAGAAAAAGGAACACCAATCTGCAAGAACATATCTATGAATGAATAAATTCCTAGCCACACAGCTCCTAAAGAATAATTCTGGAACGTGTTCTCTGCAATGTCCTCTGAGGATAGCAGACAAAGTTAGGGAGACATGGGCATGCGCCAGTGAGAACATATCTTTGAGAAGAGTGATTCATGGTAGTTTTTTCCCCTGATACCAGTCTGAGCAAGAGTGAGATCGTGTCTTGACTAAAAACAGAAAAATTAGGCTGGGCAGAGTAGACTACGCATGCACTCCTAGCACACTGGGAGGCCGAGGCAGGCGGATTGCTTGAGCTTAGGAGTTTGAGACCAGCCTGAGCAAGAGTGAGACCCTGTCTTTAAAAAATAGCCAGGTGTTGTGATGGGCGCCTGTTGTCCCAGCTACTCAGGAGGCTGAGGCAAAGGGATCATTTGATCCTGAATCTGAGGTGCTATGAGATAGGGTGCCACTGCATTCTACCTAGGGCACTGAGTAAGACTCTGTCTCAAAAAAGATAAAAATAAAAATAATAAAAAATAAAAATAGAAAAGTTAGGTGGCTGTTGTGGCAGGAATCTGTAGTCCCAGCTACTCAGGAAACTGAAGGAAAAGGGTTACTTGAGCATAGGAGTTTGAGGTTGCTGGCTGTGAGCTATGATGCCACATCACTCTAGGCTGGGACAACAGAGTAAAAACTCTGTCCCAAAGAGAGATGATCAATTCAGTAGGATTATTACTGTTGTTTACTGGATACTGGCTGGTGAGGAAATCCACTGAAATTGGTTAGTTGGAATAGAACATGAAGAGTGGATGTCTTATTCTGGTTGGACTGCTACAACAAAATACCACAGACTGAGTTGCTTAAATATAAGACATTTATTTCTCACAGTTCTGGAGGCTGAGAAGTCCAAAACCAAGGTGCTGGCAGATTTGGTCCCTGTGAGGACCCTTTTCCTGGCTTGCAGGCAGCAACTTCTTGCTGTGTGTCCTCACATAAGCAAGAAGGAGGAGCTCTAGTGTCTCTTCTTCCTACCAGGGTACTAATCCCACTGTGGGGGCTCTATTTTCATGACATCTGAAACGAATTACCTTCCACAGGACCCCATCTCCTAATCCAATCACTCTGAGTCAGGGCATCAACCTGCAAACTTGGGGGGATACAAACATTCAGTCTTGAACAGTAGACAAGGCAGATGCTTGCAAATGTGACCATGGATAATAGAAAGAATGAAAGGTGGTATGTGATAGTGAGAAAAGGAGCTATTTAGACAACTACAGTTTTTGCTTAACAATAATCCATGATCAAAATTAAGATGTAAAGATGCTTTAAGTAAGTTGAGAGATGGTTTCTTTTTCTCAGGAAAAAGTAAGGCTGCACAGTAAGCTAGATTTGCTAGACGGCACCTACATTTTCATTTTTACACAGCAGCAAACTAACAGAGTGGCTGTACACACACAGATCACTCAGCAATCGTGGATATGAATGTCTGTCAGTGCTGAGTAGGAATTTTCTCTAAGCAGCAGGACCTGTACTGCTGACGTGTTTGTTTAGTGCTGAGGACAGACGCTTCTTATCCCCAAAGGATCAAATTCCAGAGCATCATCAAGAGCTGTCAGCTGCTAATTATGGTAGTCAGAGAAAAGGGGAAGATAAGCTCTGGCTTTGCTTAGCTTGCTCAGATTTTCCATACTGCCTCAGAGCAACAAGTTGCTAGTGGTGACCCCATGGCCCAATAGTTATTTTGTCCTCAGAACATATAATATTCTGTGGTAAAGTATTTGGAATGACTAGTATAATGTAAGCAAAGGGCACCTACATGCTACCTTTAAACCTCTGGTTTCTAGAGGATAATTTACTCTTAAATGTGAAGTAAATAGTAATAAAGCAATTGTTCTTTTATTGTTTAATGAAGCAATATAATTCCCAGGTCCATGGTGACCTAACTATCGTCTATCACTAGTTATGTCCTAACCTTAGTAAACCACTGGCAAAACCTATATATAACATACTAAGAACACACCTATTAACATGCATCTCACGCATCTCTATTAGATATACCTGAGGAGGTGTAGGTGTGTATGTTGAGGAATGCCCACAAGATTCAAAACGGGGAGATTCAGTCATAAAAGTGTTAAGTTATCCCTTGTTAAATTATTCCTGATCATTCTCTTCTTCGATGCATGTATCATCTCCATTAGGAGAGCTATGCACCCTTCTCCAACTGACTCCAGCTACTTGCTATTGCCCAAGGCTGACTTCTCAAGTCTGTAACTCCAGGCTTCATTTTGGAAGAGATTCAACTGTCTCCTTTGCTCTCTGTCTTCCTACTCTCAGTTCCGTCATTCTTTTCATGTTTTGCTTTTAAGTACTTTAAGTAGTTCTAACACTACAAGCTCTGGATCTGGCAAACAAGACACAGAACACTTAAAAATCTGCCTTTAGTACCATTCTTTGTAGCCACAGCAAATATAAAAAGTAAAAAAAGTGTAATCCCAGTTCATAAAAGAAATTCTTGCCAGTTGTTTGTTATTCATTCATTTAGGCATTTACTCACTCAGAACATAGATCTGAGAGCCTGTTATGTGCTGGGAACCATTCTAGACACTGAGAATTGAATGGTGAACAACACAGAAAAAAATCCCAGCCCTAGAAGTTTATATTCTAGAAGGGTTCTGAGATGGGAATTTTCATTTCAGTTATGATTAAAACAAAAACACAGCAACTTAAAAGTTCCAGTAATCTGATTTAAAATTGTACGTCAGCACTGACTTAAATATGTCTTGTCCACTCTTCTGCATGTTATTCAATTCTGATGTCCTCCTGTTAAAAGAAGTGCTGAATTCTAGTTAAACGCTCTGCTGTTTGTGAAGGGAGTATGTGAAGGTGTTCTCACAGGCCTCTTTAGTCATTCCTAGTTAAACCAGTAAAAGCAGCAACATCCTCCAGAGGCAGGGTTTACTAACACTAACTCTTACAACTGGTCCTCAAAAGCCACGTATGTTCTGTGAGCTTGGTGGTATATATGGTATGTGTGAGTACGTGTATGTGCATACATTCAGCACTGCAGAGCAACGTGGGAAAGCCATCAAATCTGTAAATCTAAAGAAATTTCCTCTGTAAATCTAAAGACATTTTTCTTAAAAGTATGCCCTTTAAGACCTCATGAAAAACTGACACACTATCCTCTAACATTCACCTAGATGATCACTACAAAGTAACAGAAGAAGTTATATTAATTTTTTTTAAGAGCCTTACTTTTGTCACCCAGACTGGAGTACAGTGGCATGATGCCAAATTACTGCAACCTTCAATTCAAGCAATGCTTCTAGCTCAGCCTCCAGGTCATTAGGACTACATATGCATAAAACCAGCATGCCAGCAAATTCTCAAAATATTTTTGTAGAGATGGCTATGTTACTCAGGCTCATCTCAAACTCCTGGCCTCAAAGTGATCCTTCTGCCTGGTCCTCCCAAAGTGCTGAGATTACAGTCTTCTGAGCTCAGCCAAAAGAAGTAATGAATGGAGATGTGCAATACAGGAGAATGTCATGGGGGCAGGACAGTAGTTTAACAACTGCTCTGAACAACCGGAACAAGCATTCTTCTACACCTTAAAATCTCCACAATCTAGGCCAGGATTTCCCAATCACAACAGTACCAATATTTTGGGTTGGATAATTTCTTATGATGGGGTGGGAGGGCTATCCTGTGCAATGCAGAATGCTAAGCAGCATCTCCAACCTGTATCTACTAAAATAAAATAAAATGTGAGTTACAATAAACAACAATGTCTCCAGACACTGCCAAAGGTCCCTGAGAGGCAAAAACACACCTGGATTCCATGTCCAATTTAGTTCATTGTTTGAGCTAAGGTTTTATCATTTAACAAAGAATAACTATCAAAAATACATTTGAAACTTCCTTAAGCACAAAATCTCTACTGAGGCAATTTTTTAACTTTCAGTGAAAGTTGTAAAATAGGAATAATAGAATGGTTGTGAGATTAAACGAGTTGGATATAACCCGTTTATCACATTATCTCAAAAAAAAATTGCTCTGATTCCCACTACTCCTTACTATTAATACTGAAGACCATATTATATGACAATATATGGTTAAGTAGAACTAGATTTCCTTATTTCAAACAACTAATACTGATAATCCATGAACAGTGGCATAGCCTATATATATCTTTTGGCTATAAATTAGGCTACAGACCTTATACAATTTAACCTGTGGCTGGCTCAGTAAAATAATACTTATAATGAATGTACTTAAATAAATAAATAAATACAATAAGTAAGAAAAGAGTACTTCCCCCAGGTTTAATTTTTTGTTGATTGTCTTCAAGTTCTCTCATTCTGTGAGGAAGTATCACTTCTCAAACTAATAATTAGCTTAAGGAATTTTTTTAAAGAGCCCATGGTCTAAAAGATATGGAAAATGCACAGATCTTTCCTGTTTAATATCACAAGATAGTAAACAGAAGCCTGAAGTAGAGAAATCTGCTAAAGTTGGCATCAGTGAAATACATAACAACATCTCAGTTTGGACCAACATTGGACTATGGATGTGGCATTTTGAAAAAGTAATTGGCTAGACTCCATATCTTCTCTAACACAGTAAAAAAATAATACAGCATACATATAAGTATTCATAACCCATATTTGTTAAATCCCAACATGTAACCATTATTTTTAGATCTTTCTTAAAAAAATGAAATGTTAGAGCAGTGATTTTCAACTGGTATGCCGTGAGAGGATCTTAGGTGTGCCACAAACATTTTTAAACACTAATTAACTTTTGAAAGGTCGAAGAACAGTACAGATATTCTTTGTTTCACTGTTTTACTTTTTTTTTTTTTTAAAGACAGACTCTCATTTCGTCACTGTTGGTAGAGTACCATGGCGTCAAAGCTCACAGCAACCTCAAACTCTTGGGCTTAAGCGATTCTCTTGCCTCAGCCTCTCCAGTAGCTGGGGCTACAGGTGCCTGCCACAACGCCTGGCTGTATTTTTGTTGCAGTTGTCACTGTTGTTTAGCTGGCCTGGGCCGGGTTTGAACGTGCCAGCCTCAGAGTATGCTGCCAGTGCCCTAACCACTAAACGAGTGCGGAGCCTGTTTTACTCTTTTTTTTTTGATCAACGTAATTTAAGTGTGCCAGGGAAGTTTAACCATAGGTTCGAGTGTGTCATGAGATAAAAAAGGTTGAAAAACACTGTATTGAAGTAAAACTTAAGAGCCCATAGTGTTTTTAAACTTTTCACTCTATTGTTTAGTTTGTTTTTAAAACTTTTTCTTTTTGGAGACATAGTCTCACTCTGTTTCCCTGGATAGAGTGCTGTGGCACTAGCCTAGCTCACACCAACCTCCTGGGTTCAAGCCATCCTTCTGCCTCAGTCTCCCAAGTAGCTGGGACTATTGGTGCTTGCCAACATGCCCACCTAATTTTCTGTTTTTAGTAGAGGTAGGGTATCACTCTCCCTCAGGCTGGTCTCTAGCTCCTAAACTCAAGCAATCCTCCCACCTTAGTCTCCCAAATTGCTAGGATTACAGGTATGAGCCACCAAGCCCAGCTGTGTTTTTAAAAACTTTTTAAGGGTTAACTCAATGAATTATGTATGACAAAGAAAACTCCCATAAACACTACTAATTATAGCACCAGGTCAAGATACAGAATACCAAAAAGCCTCTTAGAAGAGTCATTTGAGTTTTCCTTCCAAAGCGCAACCACAATTGCGCCTCCAATGTTACACAAGCATTCTAGACTTTCATTCTAGACTGTTCAAATAATCACTTCCTTTCTTTGCTTTACAAAAAGAAAATTATGCAAAACTCCTAACATCACACATATGCATTCCCAGAGTTTATTTTGGTTTTATTTTTTAACATTAAAATAAAAAATCACACAAAAAAAGAAATGAAATAAAAAACCACAGTTATCTTTTAAAAGTCTGGCTTCTTTTGCTTAGTCTTGTAAGTTTCATCTATGTGCAAGTAGTTTGTAGTTCAGTTTCATTGTTCTTGTATAAACATGTAAAACAGTTTGTATATATTCTACTGCTGATGGAAATTGTTTGGGTTTTTTTCCCAGTATGGAAAATGTTACAAACATTTTTTGTATGTTTCCTAGCACGTAAGACTTTTATATTTATTGGTTGGGTTTATACCCAAGAAAGGAAATGCTGGGTTATAGCAGAAAAATAAACTTTAGCATTAGTATATAAGGTTCAACTCTTTTCCAAAGTGATTATTGCAATTGAGATTTATTTCCCCCAGTAGTATGTGAAAGTCCTTGTTGCTTCAAATATCTGCAAAAAACTGGTAAATTTAGAAATCTGGTGTTACTGCTTGGTTTAGTTTTGTATCTAAGTTTATTAATTTTTTCACGTTTCTCATGTGGATATTTTGTGAAGTGTCTGTGCAAAGCTCTTGTCCCTTAAAAAACTGAGTTATGGGCTGGACACAGTGGCACATGCCTGTAATCCTAGCACTCTGGAAAACCAAGGCAGATGGATTGCTTGAGCTCAGGAGTACAAGACCAGCCTTAGCGAGACTAGAAAGAGAAAAACTAACTAGCTGGGCATTGTGGCAGGTGCCTGTAGTCCCAGCTACTTGAGAGGCTGAGATAAAAGGATTGCGTTAGCTCACATGTTGAAGCTACTGTGAGCTTGGCTGATGTCACAGCACTCCAGGCAGGGCAACAGAGTGAGACCCTGTCTCAAAATAAATAAAAATGAAAAACTGAGTTACTTTCTTACTAATTTGTAGGGTTTCGTTTTAATTATCTGATTAAATCCTTCACTGGATTTTTGTGCTGCGATTATAATCTTCACTATTAGACGTGCTTTTTTTTTTTTGAGACACAGTGTCATTGTGTCGCCCTTGGTAGAGTGCCGTGGTGTCACAGCTCCCAGCAACCTCAAACTCTTGGGCTTACATGATTCTCTTGCCTCAGCCTCCCAAGGGACAGCCTCCCTAGCTTTTTTTGTTGCAGTTGTGAATGTTATTTAGTTCGTCTGGGCCAGGTTCGATTCTGCCAGCCTCAGTGCATGTGGCTGGCACAGTAACTACTGTGCTATGGGCACCAAGCCTAGGTTTGCAGTTTTACTCTATAAACATCCTTTGATTAAAAAAATTTTCCTAATTTTAATGTACTTTAATTTACCAATCTTTTCCTTTCTACATAATGATTTTTATGTTCTGATTAAGAAACTTTTGGGCAAATTATTGTTTTTTTTCTTATATTAGCTTTCCCTTCTCTGGCTATTTTTCTTTCTTCTTCTTCTTCTTCTTTTTTTTTTTTTTTTGTAGCGACAGAGTCTCACTTTATCGCCTTCAGCAGAGTACAGTGGCGTCACACAGCTTACAGCAATTTCCGACTTCCGGGCTTACACTATTCTCTTGGCTCAGCCTCCGAGTAGCTGGGACTACAGGCACCCATCACAACACCTAGCTATTTTTTTGTTGTAGTCTGGCCGGGGTTGGGTTTGAAATAAGTATATGGCCCTCCCCACTGGGCCACAGTTGCTGCCCCTATTTTTCTATTTTTTAATCATTTGTTGTTAGTAGCTTTACTATGACTAGCCTAAAAATTTTCTTTCATTTTCACTTGTGGGGTTTGTAAAAAAAAAAAAAAAAAAAAAAATCTTATTAATATGTCAGAAATTATAAAAATTTCTCAGGTGTTCTCTTCAGTTATTGTTTCTTAAAATTCTATTACCTCTCTTATTAAGTAAGGCTCCAACTAGAGCGAAGTTAGATCTATTTACAGAATCTTTGTCACCTCTTACCATCCTTTTTGTATTTTTCATCTCTTGGTTTCTCCATGCTTTATTCTGTATGTAAGTCCTATATTCTCATTTATAATTCTTCTCTTTAGGTGTGTCAAATCTGCTATTAAATCCATCCACTAAATTCTTTTTTTTTTTTTGAGACAGAGCCTCAAGCTGTCCCCCTGGGTAGAGTGCTATGACTTCACTGCTCATAGCAACCTCCAACTCCTGGGCTCAAGCGAGTCTCCTATCTCAGCCTCCCAAGTAGCTGGGACCACAGGCACCCACCACAACGCCCGGCTATTTTTTGGTTGCAGCCATTATTGTTGTTTGGCAGCCCGGGATGGATTCGAATCCGCCACCTTAGGTGTATGTGGCTGGCACCTTAGCTGCTTGAGCCACAGGCGTCAAGCCCATCCACTAAATTCTTAATTTTATTATAAAAATTAAGTTCTAAAATTTCTATTTGATTTTTTCATATACTTTCTAAATCAGTGGAATTTATAATCTCATCTTTATTGCCCTGAACATAGTAATTACAATCATTTAAAATCTATGCCTGATAAAGTCCACATCTGAAGCCCCTGTGAGACATTGGTAGACTTGAATATTTCTAGTTGTGTGTTGAATATTTTATTTGAAAAACTGTCCACAGAAATAACCTGAACACTACTACAAAAAATCTCAAATTTTTGGTTGCACCTTGTAAGGTACCTATCGGGGCATTAATAATCTCAAAGAACTATAATCCAAACTCAAGGATTGAGATAATATGATGTAAAGCTACAGTCCTTATGAGAGGAGATCAATTTCTGGTTCACCTTTACTCCAAGCATTCAGTCCTTTGTGATCTCAACCTAAAATATAGGGGGATTTATTAGAACTTCTGTCATTCCTTTATGTGGGCCTTAGTCTCAACTTCTATCATCCCTGGCCCAGCAAGCCTACAAAAAATGACTTGTTCAAGTCTTTTAGCTGCCTCTTCCAGAGGGTGGAACGTTATCAAACGTCTCACTCTCTTCTTTGGATTTCTACTTTTTCCAGAATTTTAGCTTTAGTGACTCTTTAGTGTTTAGCTCTCTAATACCTTTAAGATCTGCCAACAACCCCTGCAACAAAAAACTTATTTAAGAGACTGAAATTATAGAATACAAGCATAAAAGGCCAGTGGGTGAGGGGCCAGATACAACTCTATCTGGCCTTTAAAGTATGCAGGTTGCCTGCAAGGGCATATCTGTGGAGGAAGGGAAGAGGAGGAGTACTGCAGGATAGAGACTGGGAAAGAGTAAAGCCTTTCTGTGTTTTTGGTATTGGGCTTACTGATCTCTCCTGTGGAACAGATGCCTTCAACATTTTTTTTTTTTTTTTTTTTTTGAGACAGAGCCTCAAGCTGTCCCCCTGGGTAGAGTGCCGTGGCATCACAGCTCACAGCAACCTCCAACGCCTGGGCTCAAGCGAGTCTCCTGCCTCCGCCTCCCAAGTAGCTGGGACCACAGGCGCCCGCCACAATGCCCGGCTATTTTTTTGGTTGCAGCCGTCATTGTTGTTTGGCGGGTCCGGGCTGGGGATTCGAACCCACCACCTTAGGTGTACGTGGCTGGCGCCTTAGCCGGTTGAGCTATAGGTGCCGAGCCCCAAAACAATTTTTTAATACAAAAACAAAAGTGAGAGACCATGACAAAAATTTTGCTCCTCATGGCCTGACAGCATACAAACTTTTTAGTAATTTAAAAGGGGAACTATGAGAGCCTAACATGTTCTATATCCCACCACTTCTGCCTCTCTATCTGTAGGATTTGTAAACAGAAAGTCAGTAACATCTTTACTAGCAAAGATCTCATCTATCTTCTCCTCTCCAACTAATCCTACTAAATTTCTCTCATCTTCCTGAGCATCTTCCATGAACAGCATTGCAAGTTGGTTTAAAAAAAAAAAAAAGAAAGGAAAAAAATAAAAATAAGGAAATAAAGTTAAGTTTTACACGGGTTTTGTTGGTTAAGTATTGGTGGACTACCTCCACCAGGAATTTGATTTCATTGGCTAGTCGCTGGTTCATGTTGAATAGCACCCCTCCCCCCAAGGCTTGGTGAGCATCTCTCACTCCGTGCTTTCAAGGTCACTGTCGACAGAGCTCGAACTTGTGCTCATGTTGTCGACAGCAGTGCTGGCTGGGGGACCCAGCTCTGGCTCACTAGTCTCACTAGCCGTGGACACCATGGAGAGCAGGGACATACGCCGGGTGAGCCGGCCAGAGGGCAGAAGGGAGGTGGCATAGTCCCCAATGACACCAGCTACGTCTAGATTACAAAGGCAATGAAACCTGCATTTGCATTGGCCTCGCAGACACGGAAGGAGAAGGAGCTGTAATCTTTCATCAATAGATCAATGCCACACACATCCATGCCCAGGATATCAGACTCCTGGACAGCGAACTTTTTCCCTTGTTCACTCAATGAGCACATCATCCCCACACCACTAGTGAGCAGTTGCTTTGCATCTGTTGAACAGTGTAACATGGTGCCAACCAACGACCTCCCACAACAATGACACGGACATCTGGTCCGTGAGACTCTTCAACATACTTCTGGAATAGGTATCGAGCTTCATGTCGAAGAAGATGGCTTAGATCAGCCAAATAGTGCTTACTTCAAGCTAAGAAAACAGTTTGCCTCTGACCCTGTGTATTCTTCGCTACCATTGGGAATTCCAGTACTTCTGCTTCATTAATCATTTTAGCAAAATGTTCATGGCCACCATAAGGAAAAGTATCTTGGCAGAGGAACGCCGTGGGCACTCAACTCTTGAAATGTCCAGAACTTATTAACACAGTTCAGGATAGCTTGAGGTCAGTTCATCAACTGGCACCCCATCTTCTCCAGATGGCACAGAACGGTGATATCACTATCACTTTGCACCCAAGGGGTTGGTACTCTCACTACCACCACTTGGGGGTAGACAGTGATTAGTTCTCCATTGATTCAAAGACCTAGGTTTCCTTGCTCTATTGTCAGCACCACTTCATCCAGCGCCACAGCCCTAAAGTCCAGTTTCTCCTCACAGCATTTGGCTTTCCACGCTCGTAAGACTCTTTTTGGGGATAGTCTTCCCTGATGCAACGATCTGTCAAAAACCACAACTTGGCAGTCACAGAGCTACACATCTTGATCTGCTTGTTCTTTTACGTAGATTATTTCTTCTTAAATGTAAAGTCGATCAGTTTAGTGCAGAGGATGTTATAAAGGACAGATGAAGAGGTCTGGAAGCGTCCTGAGCACAGGAGCTTCTCCTTTTTTTTTTTGTGAGACAGAGGCAGCGCCTATAGCTCAGCAGGTAGGGTGCCAGCCACATACACCAAGGCTGGTGGGTTCAAACCCAGCCTGGTGGGCCACTTAAAACAACAGTGACAACAACAACAAATTGCTGGGCATTGTGGTGGGTACCTGCAGTTCCAGCTACTTGGGAGGCTGAGGTAAGAGAATCACTTAAGATTAAGAGTTGGAGGTTGCTATGAGCTATGACCTCACGTCACTCTACTAAGGGTGACACAGTGAGACTCTGTCTCAAAAAAAACATATATTTAATTTTGTGAGACAGAGTCTTACATCGTCGCCCTCAGAAGAGTGCCGTGATGCGTCATAGTGCACAACAACCTCAAACTCTTGGGCTGAAGCAATCCTCTTGCCTCAGCCTGCCGAGTAGTTGGGACTGTACACACTGGCCACAACACCTGGCTAGTTTTTCTATTTTTAGTAGAGACAGGGTCTCACTCTTGCTCAGGCTGTCTGGAACTCCTGAGCTTAGGCAATCTACCAGCCTTGGCCTCCCAGAGTTCTGGGATTATAGGCATGGGCCACAGAGCTGTGCTGGCCAATGTTTGGTATGTTAGGCACTCCCAGATCTGACTCCTGGCTGTCTCCTGGGTCCCCTTTCTGCCTTGTCCCCCTGTCCTAGCACTGCTGCTTGATCTCACACTGCACTGTGCTCTTTCACATCTTTGTGTTTGAATATGCTGTTCCCTTTGCCCTTTTACTGGTACCCTTCTCTGCCTTGCTAACTCTTTTTATCAGCAATCACAATTTAGCTCTCCCATGTCATGAGCCATCTTCCCTAAGCCCTCTGGATGTTTGAAAGCCCCTCCCATGTGATCCCTTTCAGCTTGTACAGGACTCTTATCACAGCTCTCATTACACTGTCTTGTAATTGTGTGATTTTTTTTTTTGTTGTTGTTGTTGTTTTGAGACAGAGCCTCAAGCTGTCACCCTGGGTAGAGTGCTGTGGCATCACAGCTCATAGCAACCTCCAACTCCTGGGCTCAAGCGATTCTCCTGCCTCTGCCTCCCAAGTAGCTGGGACTACAGGCACCTGCCACAATGCCTGGCTATTTTTTGGTTGCAGCCGTTATTGTTGTCTGGCAGCCCGCACTGGATTCGAACCCACCAGATCAGGTGTATGTGGCTGGCACCTTAGCCACTTGAGCCATAGGTGCCGAGCCTGTGTGAGATTTTGATGTTTGTTTTCTTTTCTCTCCTGCTAGATTGTGAATTCTTACCAGCAGTAATGGTGTCTCTCTCTCTCTTTTTTTTTTTTTTGCAGTTTTTGGCCAGGGCTGGGTTTGAACCCACCACCTCCAGTGTATAGGGCCAGCACCCTACTTCCTTTGAGCCACAGGTGCTACCCGATGGCATCTCATTTTATTTTCTTATTTTGATGCTCTAATCAGCTTTTAGATTGGGTAGCTCCAATCTGATCCTTTCTGAATATTTTTTAAAATTTATTTTTGAATAGGCAACACACTTATCAGACAGAATTTAGAAGTTACAAAAAGGTATAAAGGGGCAGCACCTGTGGCTCAAAGAGGTAGGGCACCGGCCCCATATGCCGGAGGTGGCGGGTTCAAACCTAGCCCCGGCAAAAAAATGCAAAAAAAAAAAAAAGGTATAAGGCAGTGGTTCTCAACCTTCTTAATGCTGCAACACTTTAATACAGTTCCTCATGTTGTGGTGACCCCAACCATAAAATTATTTTTGTTGTTACTTCATAACTGTAATTTTGCTACTGTTATGAATCATATGAATTGACCTCTGTGAAAGGGTCATTCAACCCCCAAAGGGGTTGTGACCCACAGGTTGAGAACTATTGGTGTAAAGTAAGGCTGGTTGTAGTGGCTCACACTAGTATAATCCTTGCACTTTGGGAGGACAAGGTGGGAGGATAACTTGAGCCCAGAAGTTTGAGAACAACCTAAAAAACATAGCAAGACCCCATCTTTATGAAAAATTAAAAAAGAAGTTAGCCAGGCATTTGCCAGTTGTCCCAGCTACTCAGAAAGATGAAGCAGGAGGATCACTTGAGCCCAGGAGTTTGAGGTTGTGGTGACCTATGATGATGTGACTATACTCTAGCCTCAACAAGAGAAGGAGATCCTGTCTCAAAGAAAAAAAAGTATAAGGTGAAAAGTCTTCTTTCTTATCCTATCCCCACCCTCAACTCTGACACCCCACTGTCCAGTCTCTCTCCCCAATGGCAATCAATGTGCTATCAATTTCTTGTGAATACTTCCAGAGATATATACATCGTTCTCTTTCTTTTTTTGAGACAGAGTCTCACTCTGTTGCCCCAGGCTAGAGTGCCCAGGCATTAGTCCAGCTTACAGCAACCTCAAACTTCTGGGCTCAAGTGATTTTGCCTCAGCCTCTTGAGTAGCTGGGACTACAGGTGCCCACACAATGCTTAGCTAGTTTTTCTATTTTTATTGGAGACAGGGGTCTCGCTCTTGCTCAGGCTGGTCTTGAACTCCTAAACTCAAGGGATCCTCCTTCCTCGGCCTCCCAGAGTGCTGAGCCAGCACTCCTGGTAATGGTTCTCTTTCATACACAAACGGTATCAAGTTCCATATCCTGTGCTGTACCTTGCTTTACCCTGTATGGTATCTGTGAGATAATTCCACATTAGTGCAGTAAGAGCTTCCTTGTTCTTTTTTTTTTTTTTTTTTTTTTTGCAGTTTTTGGCCCAGGCTGGGTTTGAACCCACCACCTCTGGCATATGGGGCCAGCGCCCTGCTCCTTTGAGCCACAGGTGCCACCCAGAGCTTCCTTATTCTTTATTTACAATGATTCTGTTTTCCATCATGGATGGATCATAACACAAACATCAAGTTATTTCCAAACTTTTGTGAATGCAAACAATACTGTGATGACTTAACTTCATAAACATGTCATTTCATATGTGTGCAAGTGTAATAGTAGAATGAACTCCCAAAAGTGGAACTGCTAAATCAAGGAGTGTGCACATGTGTAAGTTTGATCATGTCCTGTTGTTTTTCACAGAGTTTAGAGATATTGTATTGATCTGTGCAGCCCTAGTCACCTTCACAGGGTGGGCATTCAGTATATTTTTACCTAATAAACAAATGAAAGAAAAAACTTCTTTTGGGTTGCACCTGTTGCTGAGTGACTAGGGCACTGGCCCCATACACTGAGGGTGGTGGGTTCGAGCCCTGCCCCAGCCAAACTGCAACAAAAAATAGCTGGGTGTTGTGGCAGATGCCTGTAAACCCAGATACTCGGGAAGCTGAGGCAAGAGAATCACCTAAGCCCAGGAACTGGAGGTTGCCATGAGCTGTGACGCTATGGCACTCTACTGAGGGCAACAAAGTGAGACTCTGTCTCAAAAAAAAAAAAAAAACAACCCTCTTTTAGTGGAGATCCCTTCTTTTTCTTTTCTCTGATACTTTGCTTTAGATGAGTTCCATCCCATCCAACACTCAGTTCAAAGTAAATGACTCATGTTTAATCCAAATGACACTATTATTTTAGAACAAGATTCTTTTTTCTTTCTTTCTCTTCTTTCTTTCTTTCTTTTTTTTTTTTTTTGAGATAGAGTCTCACTTTGTCACCCTTGGTAGAGTGCCATTATATCATAGCTCACAGCAACTTCAAACTATTGGGTTTAAGAGATTTTCTTGCCTCAGCCTCCCAAGTAGTTGGGACTACAGGAGCCCGCCACAATGCCCAGCTATTTTTTTTTTTGTGTGTGTGTGGTTGTTGCAGTTGTCACTGTTGTTTAGCAGGCCCAGACCACATTTGAACCTGCTAGGTCCTGTGTATGTGGCTGGCGCCCTAACCACTGAGCTACTGGTGCTGAGCCAAGGAACAAAAGTTCTTTTTTTTTTTTTTTTAAATTGCACATCACTCCTTTATTATACTGATCTGGAGAAAATATTAGTACAGTTATGCTCAAAATGAGTACTGGACCCACATGGCAGGGCCAAGCAACTAGAACAAGATTCAGAAATCAGTGAAAAGATACACTCAGAAGTGATCAAGAGGCATTCACTGCCACAAATCAAGGCCAAGGAAGGATTCTGAAATATACAGCAAGGTGCACTCCTAGCCCTTAGAAGTCAAGGAGTTTACCCCATATTGGTGTGAGGAATGCCTGATCATCTGATGAATGTATATGGGACTATTTTAACCACCACTAGAAAACCCAATAGGGTTTTTGTTGTGTATTAATTGTATGTATATATATATATTTGTAAAAGTAAATGCAGCATAAACATGATTCAGGATTGATCCCAACTTGGAGCCAAGTCTTCTGGGGTCAGAGAGAGCAGCTGTTTTTTACATCACCATGCGGGTTACATTCAACTTCCCCTGGAATGACTATAGCTAAGTATAGGAATGGCTCCTGGGAGCAGAAAGGCTCGCTTTTCCTCACTGGTCAGGCCTTAGCATGTCTCCTCCCTACCCCCTACTCAAGCAGGTCCCTAGTAAACAAAGCACTGGCAAAAACCCGAGTTACTATCTCTCAACTCTTGGATAAGAGGAGTCTTCCCTTGGCTGAGACTGAGAACCCAAGCCCCGGAAGTGCTATTCTCAGTAGAATGTATGAAGGGAGTGGGTGCAGGAAAAAAAAAAAGACTAAAGATTAAAATGGGAGTCACTGGTTCCCATCTGCAGCTACACTTCTGATGCTTCCAGATGTGGTCAGTGTAACGTGTGCAGGGGAGAGGTGCAGAGGAATGAGAGGGCAAGGAGGGTGTTCCTTGGGCAGCATTCTGTCTGCTAGCCTTCACTCCTTTGCCTTGCCCTGGGCAACCACAGCTTCCATGGCTTTATGAACAATCTCTTCATCCCCCAGGAACTGCACGGGCTTGATGGGCTTCAAGTTCTTGTCCAATTTGTAGACCATGGGAGTACCAGTTGGCAGGTTCAGCTCCATAATAGCCTCTTCAGAGAGACCCTCCAGAAGTTTGACAATGCCCCAAAGGCTGTTGCCATGGGCTGCAATCAGTCCCCTCCTTAATCTGGGGAACTATTTCTTCATTCCAGAAGGGCAGAGCTCTAGCAATAGTGTCCTTTAGACTCTCACAGGAAGGGCTGGTCTTCAGCGAGATCTGCATACCTGCGATCCTTACTGATGTTACTATAGAAGGGATGATCAGGCTCCATCAGAGGCAGGGGGACATCATAGGTGCACCTTCAAATCTTGACCTGGGCTTCACCATGCTTGGCTGCCATTTCTGCTTTATTGAGGCCAGTCAGACCCCCATAGTGCTTGCTCATTGAGGTGCCAAGTCCTCACCATAGGCAGCCACATCTGGTCAATGGCATCCAACGCTGTCCAGAGGGTCAGGATTGCTCTCTTCTGCACTGAGGTGAAGCAGATGTCAAATTCATGGCCAGCATCTCACAGCACCTGCCTCCACGCTTCGCCTCTTCATGGCCCGCTGGACTCAGGTCAGTGTCGAACCATCCGCTGAAGTGGTTCTCCAGGTTCCAGGTGCTCTCGCCATGCCTGATCAGCACCAACTTGTATGCAGCCACAGCAGCAGAGGGAGGATGCAACGCTGACTCGGAACAAAAATTCTTATTCCAACTTTATTGTGTGACTAATCAAGATCTTTCTTCATTAGCTTGGTTGTAAAATAAGGTCACATTAATTTTAATTTTATGTTCAAATTGTAATGATTTTGAGTCCTTATCCCATATTTTGAGAGATTTCTTTAATTCTTTTACTAGATTTTTACCCCCCTGAGCAATCCCTGGAAACCCTTACACAGCCCATAAATTCTTTTTTTTTTTTTTTTTGAGACAGAGCCTCAAGCTGTCCCCCTGGGTAGAGTGCCGTGGCATTACAGCTCACAGCAACCTCCAACTCCTGGGCTCAAGCGAGTCTCTTGCCTCCGCCTCCCAAGTAGCTGGGAC
>CAUYTI010063041.1:0-76826 GCA_963575145.1 Galago senegalensis
AAGTATTGTATTGTGAAAGTCATTAAAATTAAGATCTCAGCTCAAATACATTCAACAGTAACCTCAAAATTAAAATTCTTTATATAATTATAAATAGTTTGATGGCCAAAATGTGTAAAAAATAGAACTTTCAATAAATGTTGTCTAAGTGGACTTTTCAAAATAAAGTCTCTTAAACGTGTAGCTACAAGAATGTGAAATGACGTATACATGTATTACTCATAATGGAGTCTATTTTAGCCCCCTTTAGAAGCATTTTTGCTATACATACATTTTGACCTTTTGTAACAAAAATAAGAATTCAGATTTTTGTCTCCTTTTTATACTTTTATCTGCCAATTATGCTGCTTGACTTGGTTGTATAGGAGTTTTTTTTTCTTCTCGAATGCCAGTGAGTCCCACAAAAATCTACATCAAAATCATCAGTGGCCCCACTTGAAACACAAAATCAGAATCTCCAGAAACATGGTTCGTTGACCTTTATTTTTGATGAACTTTATAGGTAATTGTTTTGAACAATGAAGTTTAAACATCTGTTTTGAATTTACTCCCAAATGTTTTGCCCAATCCACTATGAAGTAGAAGGTAATCTTTCCTTTAAAAATCAAATATGAGTCACCTAAACATGTAAAAAATGTTTGTTGGATGCTTTCTTTATACCACAAAATGCCCAGGGTATTCAAATCTAGGGATTTTAGAACTGATTAGATTAATTTTCTGTCTTCAGGAAGCTCTAGGTCTAGAGAGATAATTTAATTGGGATACAATCAGAAAAATGCCATTAGACATGTCAGTTCTCAATACCCTGAGAACTTTAGGCCAGACTGGAAGTCTTAGAGATGTGAGGTAAGATCTTCTGGAGGAATGAACATCATAGTTTCAAAGGCAGGTTGTGAAGGATGAAGAATTTTGTGTAGAGGTGATCTTTCCAGGGAATACAATCTGTTCTTTATTACTAGAGCAGAAAATATAAGTGAAAAACTGGTAAGAAATAAAGCCAATGAAGTCTAGTGGGGTCATTTGTGAATTTTCTTATTCTATTTATAAAACTCTTTTGAAGTGCATTTGGCCAGTAGATCCAGTACATGATGACACGTGGTATCAGCCAACTGGTTGGTACAGGATATTACTAGAAAAGAAGGTTTAGTATTATTAGCAGGTATTTTGCTGAACTGGAAATCCCACTTTCTATGAGCGCAGAATACCTTGTTTCTAAGATAAATTTTTTTGGTAAATAAAATCAGCTTTCTGCCATAAAATAGAGTTCTCAAGTTGTTCTCAATTTAGAAAACAATCATTCTCATCTCTGATACTCATCTGATGGCTCACATTCACTCTATCCACAAAATTCTTGGCTCTATCACCAAAATAAATGCAGAATTTTCCCACCTATTTGACAACCAGCTTGGCCCACACTCCCATATTCTTTCCCATTCTGCGGCTCTTCCACTTTCATCCTTGCCTGCCTATAATTTGTTCTTCACACAGAAACTGGAACAAAGCTAAAGTACACTTAATCTTCCTTAAGCTTTACTCCAAAGAAGAAATAAAGAGGAAATAAGGGGCAATATGAGAAAATGCATCCTAAATAGAAACTAAAGCTTACTTTAGCTCTATTCTAAGAGAAATGTGTTTTTAGATCTCAGCTGATACACTTGAGGGCCAAATGTACAAATGTAGCTGGCATGGCCTGAGGATGACGTGGTGCATAGGACTCAGATACTTCACAACAAGGATCTGTGTCACCCTACTAGTTCCGTCACCCAAATTAACAGAGGAACAGGCCAAGCTAAATCTAGAAATGGTACTAAGGTAGGAAACGTGGACTCTTGGTTGTGGCCTTATGCTCAGCTCTGTCTTTGGAGTTACAGTTTTTTGCATACATCTTCTCAGAATTTGTTTCCCTCAGAAAACAGTCGTGGATCCTGGAGAAGCTACTCCCAAAACGTAAGCATAAAAATTAAACCAACACAAAGGGTGAACTGTAGTGTGTAATTTGCTGTGTTGTCTAGATTTGCCTTCAGACTGAAAAATTCTCCTTGGAAATTAGTATTGGCTAAGGCTTTCATGTGCCACCCTTCTCAAGGATTTTATCTTGTCGGAAGATAATCACCTTATCCAGCTCTTGCTTCATTTCCATTAGCTGCCTACAACCAATGACTTGTTGATGCAATGACTAGAACAGCTTTATCCATTATCACCACTTTTGACAACTCAGAAGTGACACTGGAGCTTAAGAGCCCTCCCAGAAAACTGGATGAAGCCAGTGACTTCTTTACAGCCAATTGTTCTCTCTTTTCTACTGGCCTCTTTCTCTTTACCATAGACATTCATTTTTTACAAGCACCCCCAATAAATACTTTAAATGCTAATTCATTATCATGAATTTTCAACATAGCCCATGAATCCTATCCGTAATGATGCACTACATAGATGTGCAGTAATTACCTATTTAGGTGTGAATTGAAATGGTCTCCTGTCTTGGGCTAGGCATGGTGGCTCACACCTACAATCCTAGCACTCTGGGAGGCTGAGCCAGGAGGATTCCTTGAGCTCAGGAGTTCAAGAGCAGCCTTAACAAAACCAAGACCCTTTCTCTACCCAAAATAAAGACATTAGCCTGGAGTGGTGGTACATGCCTATAGTCCCAGCTACTTAGGAGGCTGAGGCAGGAGGATCACTCAAACCCAGAAGTTTGAGGTTGCTGTGAGCTAGGCTGACATCATGGTCCTCTACCCAGAGCAACAGAGAAAGACTCTATCTCAAAAAAAATAAAAATAAATAAATAAAGTTTCCCTGTCAAAAATTAGATTTCCTATTTTATCCCCATGGAGAACTCCAATAATAATAATGAAATTCATCATTATTATAATATTGGTAATGTTTACTGACAACTTCCATCATCATTATTATAATATTAGTAATGTTTACTTATAATTTCCATCATTATTATTATTATAATATTGGTAATTTTTACTGATAACTTTCTTAAGTGCTGATTTTGTTAAATGCTTAATACACACTCAATTATTCCATTTGAAAATAAGTTTTGTGATGGCTACCTCTGTATTAGCAGCATCTATTAGAGTGAATAGCACAGAGTAGCTTCTCATGTAACTTAGTCTGAGTGATTAATTTAAAAATAAATTAACTTTGGCATTAATGAATGAGATTTTTTTGATATAATTAGAATTTTATTACATCAAACACTTTTAGAATAAGCTATATTCAACTGTATTAATTTATACAAGGCAGATTATTTGTCCCCTTTTCTCTCTCAATATATAATTTTCTATGTTCAGAAGCATTAATGAATTTCATAAAATGCTGTAGGATTTTTTTTCCTCCCAAGTTCTAGAATGTTCCTAGAATGGTGACTATGAAGTGTATGAAGTAAGATAACTGGCTTCCATTTCGAATCTCTACTGAATCATCACCAAATAGTTATAATCTCAAGACTTTTCATTTACTTCCTGTCAATCAGAAGGGAATATAGAATTAAAATAGTTTTTATATGAACTTAGTCTGATTTCCTTTGAGGATCCTAATCTAAGGCATCCCAAAACCTTAGAAAACTCTTTCAGAACAGCCTGACAGGTGCTTAAGTCTTAGACAGAGTTCATTTGTTCCTCTCAGATGAAAGGATCTAATCTGAAAAGAGTAAACATAATCACCCAGCAGCAAGGATAAGCCATGTGTGCATTTTTTTAATACTGAATCTTTCTGTTTATTTTTTTATTAAATCATAACTGTATACATTTATGGGGTACAATGTGATGATTTGATATACAACATGGAATGCTTAAATCATGCAGATTAATATAACCATCACCTCACTTATTTTTGTGGTAAGACATTTACAGTTTACTCTTAGCTGTTTAGAAATGTATTCTCACATTGTGCACATTAGCAGAGATCCCTTCAAATGCCTTCCCTCCTCCCACTAAACACCTTCTCCCTTCCCCTCCCTCCTTCCCCCATGTCAGACTATATTTGTGTTTTGTCATTCATAAAAGAACATGTTTTTATACTGGTTTCATAATAATATTGAGTACATTGATTACTTTTTTCCCCATTCTTGAGGTACTTCAACTTGATATATTTCAACTCCATCCAAGTAAACATAAAATATATAAAGTCTCCATCCTTTTATGGCTGCATAGTTTTCCATGGTATGCATACAACACAATTTGTTGATCCATTCATGGGTTGTGGGCATCTGAGTTGCTTCCTTGACTTGGCAATTATGAATTGGACTGTAATAAAGATTTTGCTGCAAATGTCCTTGTTGTAAAATGATTTTTGTTCTTCTAGGTAGACACTTGTGTATTTTTGTGGCTACTACTTTTGCCCTTGAAAAGATATGAGTGCATGAGGTGAGCCATTGTTTCCTTCTCTATAAGTGAGATGATCTTTCCAAAGCTGAATGCTTGAAATAAGACAGATTTTGTTATGACGTACACTTCTAAGACAAACTTTGTTTCTGGAGTGACAAAAATGGCACTGAACTTTAGTGAATTTTATTGTTTGTTTGTTTTTAATGACCAGTTCCTGGTAGTTTCAAAAATGTAGTTATGACACAAAAAGTTAAGAAAGAATGTTTGAGGTAATAGTCTGCATCATCAAAATACTTCATATGTAAGAAGATTAAGGCCCACCTTTTCTAAAAGCTCCAACCTTCCCATGACATTTCGACTCCACACTTATGGGGAAGGGTATGGTTTTTCATTTTATTTTTCCCAAATGCTGTAACTGTCTTCTAGCTGAGGTGAATTTAAAAGCGTAAACTTAAACATTAAATAAAAGTCTTTTTTTTTTCAATTCAGAAGAAATGAAAAACTTTACTGTTCCCTGTTTTAAAATTTGGTAGGTATTTCTTTGTCTACTAACTATTAATTATTAAAAATTGTTAGTTATTAAACAAGTTTTATGTACTTTGGAACTGAGGCATCAAATATAACCATATTTTGAATTCTTGATTAATTTGCTCTCATACTATCTAATTTTGTGTGTTCTGAATTTAGAAAATCTCAAGACTTCTGGGTTCATGCTGCAAATAGGTCAGAATATAAAAATAGAAAAACCATCAGTTTGCATATTCAGAAGATCAACAGGTGTTAACTATATGCAATTTATATAAACTTACTCTCTGGATCTCATTTTTGTCATGTGTAAAAATACTGCACTTAACAGGAATTTCAATGGAAGGATTTGGATCTTATGATCATTAAAAGCTTCTTACATTAACTCAATAAACATATTTGAAGTATCCAAGTGCAAAATCTGTGAAAACCCAAGGCAATTCAAAAAGTAAACAAGATTATATAAAAATGAACATTATGGTGCACATTAGTTTTTCTTGAGAATTTATAAGCTGAAGAGTATCACTGTGAAAATTTTACTTACTCATTTATTCTCTCATGGAATATTAATAAATAAGTCAGAGTTGTTTGAGCTAGTTCTGCTTGCTGATTAGACTGTTAGAGAGAAAAACATGGATTGCTTGTCATAGGCTTCCAAATTAGACATATTGTAGGGTAGACGGATAACAATTGTTTGTCCTTCAACGTACCTTTCTTCCAAAATAATGGAATCTAAGACACCTGGAATAATGAACAAATTTGTCAGTCTTCTTTGTCGCTAGACTTAGATGTGTGGCTCCTATTTGTCAACAGGACATAAATGTGAGATTCTAATGCTATGTTATCAGATTGTCTTTCAAATGCTCCTGGCACATGCTCTTAGCATCTCAATCTTCTCTATCTTCTTTGAGTTGTCTAAGACACTGATTTCACAATCTGGGACCATAAGAATAAGGTCCATACCAAATGGATTGCGAAATAGTCAACTGGACATAAACTAGGTCTCTGTGGACTTCATGGCTAGCTCTTACATGCAGTAATGTGTTGCTTACTCCCACTGATGTGGGCAATACCTAGACTCCTTTCTTACATAGACCATAGCAATTTGAATTCTCTCTTACACTTAGATGAATGTGCTCTTGACTAATACCATTTTAGAAGTTTAGCAGAAGAGCAAAGTTAATTTGCACTTATCCTGTCCTACGTGATATATTTTTATGCAACATTAAAGGAAAATAATAGCAAAAACAATAAAACCCAAAAGAAATAAAGTAAATATCTCCTCACTGACATCCAATTTCCTTGTGACTAAAATTTGCATTTACTAAAATAGGCAATTCGTCACCAAATTGTGCCTTGTTTAAAGATCATTTAACTGAGATCAAACAAGCACCTGGGCCCAACCTGTACTAAAAAAATTTGTTGATGATTTCTCGGCTCCATTTTACAGATGAACTTATGGAACTCTTGACACAGTTATCAGTTGAATGAAACATAAAAGCACTTAAGGGTATGGCTTTGTGTGCAGACAGTAGGTGGCAGATAGTTTTCATTTTCTTATTCTTGGTAGGATATTATTTTCCCCAATTCAGAGAATGCCTCAAACTGCCGTCTGAATGTTTGATTTCTTCCTAAAAGTTCTGTAAAATATAACTTGGATATTTTGAAAAGGAAAATGAATGAAAGGCTGGTATGTATGTCTTTCTTGGGGGTGGTAACATTTCTAACTGTATTTCTAAATCAAAAGTAATGTTCCAAATCTCCATCTTGACTCCCAGGAGTCCTTGAAGAAAGTCCAAAGCCTTACTATGCCCAAGTATTTCCTGCTTTCTTTGGTCAGGACTTTCAATAAGCAGATATCTTTCCTCTCACAGCAATATTATTCATAAGGGAGCTTGTCAGTAAAAGGACACAATCAAATGCCTTCAGGAAATAAAAGGCCAGTATTGTTACTACCTAAACATGCAATGCATTTTTTTGTCCTGACCTTCTCACACCAGCAACACCAATTGCATTATATATTTTATCAAGATAAATCTTAAGAGAAGGTCATTTAGATGTCACGTTTTCCTCATCCTTCTCTTTTTAGTGGGCCTCACCCAGCATGTGAATGGAATTTAGGTGACGTGGAAAATTGATTCTACCTGCACTTGCTCACTCTTCTCCCCCTTCAATATTTTTCCTTTGACTGAGTGCCCATCTTTATGGCTCAACTATCAGAGCAATGGTGTGGGTTACCTTAGATGGTTATAATCTTCCAAAAGTATACATCTTCTCTCTTTCTTGGGCCAATGTTCTGTCCTATTACTCTATTTATTCAAAGCCCTTTGTGTCTACACATGTTCACACAGGGGTGTGCAACACTCACACAGAATGATCTGTTTATTCTGGAAACAGTCAGAGCACCATATTTGCCAATGTGAGATCATTGGAATAACTTGCTGATGTCTTCCACATGTTGGCTGACTATCTGAATTCTAGTTTAACTGATGTGTGCAGTCTCTCAATTCCCACATATGCTGAGCAAGGCTCTTATTTAGAAGGCCAGAGAACTGCCAGACGTCTGATAATAGTATTCTGTGAAAACGGTGCTTTATCTGAAAGAAAATGTGTCCTTCAATAATCTGAAATCGCCATATTGTTAAGCTAGTCATACATGAAAGCAACTTTGATTCAAGATACCTTTTCCAGGTTTCTTGGATTAGTAGTAACTAAAATTAAAAAAAAATTAATCTCCATGATGTAAATGATTATATCATCTTTCCTTGGAGAGAAAGCTTAAGGAGATTCAAAAGGCATTAATGGAAATAATTTATAAGCTGTCACTTGTTTCAAATTTTATTCTATTCTGTCTCTATTTCTTGAGAAGCATGGCCATTTCATGCTTGTAAAAGATAAGAAGATGAAAATTCTGATTTGCCATGCATTTCTTCCCTTGCATTCACCTAGGTCTGGTATGAAATTTAATTGGTCATTATTGCAATTATCTATTTTTTCCATTGTTAGGTTATTTGCTAATCTACTTCAGGTCTTTGTCCCAGCTATAAGGTGATATATTTCAGAGTAGAACATTGCACACATTTTAAATAAAGTCAATTTGTGATGCTTTGTGCTTTCTTGGTTCAGAATGATGCTATAGAAATGTAAACATAAAGTGGCTAACTCTATCTAACTTCCTCTTTGGGTTTTCACTGAACTTTACTGATTTTTTCCTTTAATCATATTCAATTTCTTTCTGCCTTAAAGCATCTCCTCATAACTCAGCTCTTTAGTCTCTTTAACCCTTGATCTTAACACTGCTAAATATATCCTTATCATATATTCTTGACCTCTATCCATTAGATTATGCTAAGTTCTGTTTGAATAAATTAGTGGGTAGAAAGACAAGGTCACTATTTGAAGGGATAGATAAGATCCTAATATTTGAAGACTAAGATTGTCTGTAATGACATAACAAATGATAGATGTTCTACTAAATGGGAACATAAATTTTGAACCCTCTGGGTCATTTACAGTATAAAGAGGGCAATTTAGTTAGGGCTGCTATGATCTTGGACTGTGAATCAGCACAACCACAATCTACCATTTGAAATAACAGTTTAGAAATTTTGAGCATTATGATGAAGCAAAGTGAAATTCCTACTGTATGGTGAATACAGAAGCTACTATTGCAGGAAATTTTAAGTTGTAAAAATATCTAAACCAAGAATCATTTTTTAAATGATGCAATCAGTTATTTGTGGACTTTCTTTCTTTCTTTCTTTCTTTCTTTCTTTCTTTCTTTCTTTTCTTTCTTTTCTTTCTTTCTTTCTTTTTTTCTTTCTTTCTTTCTTGACAGAGCCTCAAGCTGTCCCCCTGGATAGAGTGCTGTGGCATCACAGCTCACAGCAACCTCCAACCCCTGGGCTCCTGCCTCAGCCTCCCAAGTAGCTGGGACCACAGGTGCCCACCACAATGCCTGGCTAATTTTTGGTTGCAGCCATCATTGTTGTTTGGCGGGCCTGGGCTGGATTCAACCCCACCACCTTAGGTGTGTGTGGCTGGTGCCTTAGCCAGTTGAGCTATAGGTGCCAAGCCTATTTGTGGACTTTAAAGGTCTACAGATTTCCTAAGTTACTAAAATTAGACTAGGTAAAGTAAGTCCATGCCCAGGACAGAGAAGAGAAAGAGTCATTATTTATGTCTATTTGTATGCTCCTAATGATAGAAATATCTTCTTAACATTTCTTCAATAAGATTTGTGATAGAGTTGATGGGATTATAGTGCCTGAGGCTTTGGTGACATAGGCAACAAATCAATGCATTACTTTTCTGAGTAACCTTGTGACAATTATTTGGTCTGATGTGCAGCTCTTGTTTATCTACCAACCCAACAGTAACACCATTGACATCATAAAGGTTATGACTATGGTACATAGATAATAGCATACATATTAATGGACACCAGTATTTTCAATAGAAAAATATTATTGTAAGTTACTATTATTGTAAGTTACTTATTATTGTAAGAATATTATTGTAAGAATACTATTGCCATAGTATTAATAAAGGGGTAATAACCAGAATCAAAGGGCTAATAACCAGAATCTACAAAGAACTCATGTAAATTATCAAGAAAGCATCAGACAACTTCATTTAAAAGTGGGCAAAAGACGTGAACAAGTAAGTAGGTAGGTGTAGCAATTTTCCTAATAATGAATCACCCACCTTCCCTCTGTCTTACTTTTATGTTCTGGTTTTGTTTAAATGTGACTTTTGTTATTATAGCTCTTACATTGTTGTTTTGCATAGAGATGTACTTAGATGAAGAAATTCTATTCAGCTGGAGAGAAAAATTGTGATAGTTCTAAGCCAAACATGAAATTACATTCCCTTTACCAATGACTGGTGTTGGCATCATCATGAGATATATTAAATAATATCACTGAACAGGGATAAGTCTACTGAAATAGAGCTTCTAGGAAATGTTCTTCCTTACAGTAAAGATGTTAATGAAAAATTCTCAATGAAAACAAATCCACTCCCCACCCCCCCGTTTACTATCTCTGACTGTAGCTGGGTACTGATACAATGTATTCCACTATGGCAGCCCCTCTTGGAAGCATAAGGACCAATATCTTACAAAGTCAATACACTGAGGATAGTCACATGGAAGGTATAAGAAAACCTGGGATCTGGTTGCCGGGATGCTGAAGTCATCTTATCTTTTTGTTATTTGAAGCTGAAAGTAACTTGACCCATCCAGTAATATCTAGCTTCAAGCTCTAAACATTGACAGCAAATTTAAACACAAGTACTCTAGATGTTCACTGTAAATTTCTGATACACCCAACATACTCCTATTTATCCAAGTAAATATTAAGAATAAAGTACGGGGTGGTGCCTGTGGCTCAGAGGAGTAGGGTGCTGGCCTCATATGCTGGAGGTGGTGGGTTTAAACCTAGCCTCAGCCAAAAAAAGAATAGAGTACAAAATACATAGGCAACCTAAGGGAGATGTGATAAATTCAAGTTTTGAGAGCTTCTTTAATGATTATGATACTCAGAGTGATAGTTAATTTTACATGTCAATTTGACTAAGTGATAGTATGCCCAGGTATCTGGTTGAACATTGCTTCTGGAAGATATTAACATTTGAATCAGTGGACTCAATAAAGTATTATTAGATGTCCCCCTCCAATATAGGGTTGTCAGGGCATCACCTAATTTATATAGGGCCTCTATAGAAACAAAACATTAGAGGAAGGGATGATTGGCTGGTTATCTACCTGACCACTTGAGCTGGAATACCAATCTTCTGCCCATGAAGGTCCTGGTTCTTAGGCCTTCGTACTCAGAGTGAAGTCTACACCATCTGGCTCTCAGGCCTCCACACTATATTGCCAACTTTCCTTGTTTTCCCACTTGTGGACAATAGATTGTGGGGCTTAGCTTGTATAATCGTATGAACTAATACCATAAAATAACTCTCTTTACATATCTCTGTGTGTGTGTTTCTATATACAGGCACCCTCTGTGTAGAATCTATAAGATTGGGTTACCACCCAATGGACTGTAACAAACAGGCCAACATATGGAGCTGATCAACAGTCAACATAAAGGATTAGGCCTCTTGTGCTGGTACATACATATGGTCTGGTACTGAAAATTAAAGAGGTGGTTGATGTACAGAGGTGGTCAACCAAAAAGGTTCTGTTTCTCTTGGAAATGAGAGGGGAAAGCAATGAAAAAGCTGAAAGTCCGAAGTAAATCTTGTCTCTTTCATATATTACACTCTGCCTATCACTGTAGCAGAATTCATTTTCCCCTTGATGTTCCTGTGCTTGCCCCATCTTCTATAGGAAGAAACGCATGCAGTCCAGATCACTCCTGCAACCTCCAGTGAAATGTAACGCATTTTGCAGGTTTAGGGAAGTAGTGTGTGGTAGATTGGGATCTGTTTTTGGTTATTTGCTTATTTTTATGCCAGATGGTTTAATTACTTATCAGAAGTTGGAGAGAGAATACAGAATTTCAAAACAAGACACTCAAGTTCACTGCCACTCCCTGATAAGCAAAGTTGTGAAAGAAGGTTTCAACCTTAGCATTGAAATCATTTTGACTACACTCCTTTCAAGTTGTCTAATAGTATCATAATTACTATTGTTAGATATCTACAAAAAGGATGATGAAAATAATATTATATGATGTTCCTTTCATGAAATGGGCTTTTTGTCTATAAAACTTATGATTTGTTTTAAAATTTTACATTACTTAGTTTGAGGCTTCCTCATTTTTCCTGATAATTAGCTATTGAATAAAATGCTATCTCTGTGTGATATTAGAATCTTACCATTCAAAAGCTAAGTGATTCTGCTTGTGGGACTAGAAGAGAACTAAGTGATAGAGTTTATAAATGTACCTCTCAGGTTCGCTTGCTCAGGTGTCCTGTCTCAATCTTAGCAGCCAGTTGAGCCAGTGGAAGACAAGTTATCAAGCTGCATGAATGAGTGCTTAGAGAGCTTATCGAATCTGTAAGAGAGGGAGGATTAGAGCCTTTGCTTAGAGTCCCTCTGTATTCTAAGAAGCCTCTGGGAAAGTTAAATAAAATTCTTGATGAATGTGTTCACAGGCAAGAAAGAAAAAGGCATTCTGTGTGAAGGGTTTGGCTGTGCCAGTGGAAGCCCAGAGTTCAGGAAGGGGCCTTCTTTTCTCACATGCAGATTAATAAATGACCGTGAATACCAGTGACCTTCCTTGGGATGCAGTTATTATATTGCCATGATTTTTGCTCTTAACAAATATTTTTTTTCAGACTGGGGTTAAATTCATTACAGATGCATACAGGCGTTAAGCATCCACAAACACAATGATCCCCATTTCTTCCCAGAATATTTTCGTTAATCACCTTTTTAACTAATTCCTTTAAACAAACAAAAAAAAAAAAAAGAAAAGAAAAAGAATGAGAAATGGTGCTGAATTCTTTATCACAGAACATTAGGAACATTAGGTCCTCGAAAATCTTCCAGCTCTCTTGGCACCCTGAGCACACTTCTGTTACTGCACTTACAACACTGTGTTATATTTGTTTCATTCTCTATCTCCCTTCTGAAAATATGATGCTTTTAAAAGCTGGGCCGCT
The DNA here is from genome assembly GCA_963575145.1 of Galago senegalensis. Lineage (NCBI taxonomy): Eukaryota > Metazoa > Chordata > Mammalia > Primates > Galagidae > Galago > Galago senegalensis. Next base: position 12,483 of record CAUYTI010063041.1, read on the forward strand.
ATATTTTGGTTGCATGTGCAGTGGCTGATACACAGTAGAGATTCACAAACAGGTTGGTAACATTCCACAAAATTAGTATTTTGAGAGTTTATGAATGGCTCCACCTAAAATAAGCCCTCACTTAGGAAGGAGCATTTATTTTTTACTGAATACTTTATTCTAACACAATATGGAGAAACAAAGTTGGCTTCGTTTTATTTCATTTGCCTTATTCATGAAAAAAGAGCTTTGGCTTGGCCTTCTAAGTTATAAGAAAAGCAAGAAATGAACCAAGAAAAATTGATGTCACTACTCTAATTGACTCAAAAGAAATTAGAAAACGACTTTCTTTTGTTTGAGTCTTTGCAGAGACCAGAGCAAATAGGGAAAGCAGAAATTTGAATCAAACCTAGATGTCGAACACGACATCTGGCAATGTGGGTGAAGTTGTTCATGTAATTCAAGTCTTAGGGACTGAGACAAATATTCGAACTTTGGGCTTTATGGAAAACTTCACTGGAAAAGCATTGCTGTATATTGCTTTGTGTTAGGGAGCACAGTCTGTCTCACTCAACATGATTGAGTCCCCAAAGTACCAAAAATTGTCATTAAGAGATTGCAGCTAAATATCCAACTTTAGGATAATTTTCTGATAATCACTAGTGTTTTTTAAAATGTTAGTTAGTTTATAATTATAGATAAACCTAATGAACACAGGCTGACCAAGTTTATGAAGGAGCATATATAGTTATGTCAGGAGATCTGAATTGAAATCAGTTTCTACCAGGAACAGAGTTTAATCTCGGACAAGGTATTTAACCAATCAGTTCTTATGTTTGTTTTCTTTTTCTTTAAACAAAGAGGTTGGATTAGATTTGTGTTTGCAAATGGTTTTCTGAAAAACATAGATATGATAGGATGTTAAAAGATTTAGTATAATATGGTTCTTTGGTTAAAAAAGTTAAACACTTGTATTTACCTCAGGACCACCCCTAGCCTTTATATGCGAATACGTGATATGGCTCTTTGAGACAGAATACAGTACATAGCCACGAAACTACATGATTCTATCTGACACTAAGCCATGCTTGGTAGCTTCTCAATCTTAAATAGATTAATTCTTTAAATCTTCTCTGTAAAGAAGTACTAGGTTTTCTCAAAGCCTTACAGTTCTCAGAAACATACATAAGTAGAAATCACCGTTTACTTTCACTTTCAAAACTATTAAACATAGGGTTATGGCTGGGCTCACATGTGTGATACCAGCACTCTGGGACCCCAAAGTGGGTGGATCCCTTGAGTTCACGAGTTCATAGTTCAAGACCAACCTGAGCAACAGTGTGACCCAGCCTCTACTAAAAATAGAAAAACCAGCTGGAGATTGTGGCCAACACTCATAGTCCCAGCTACTCAGGAGGGTCAGGCAAGAAGATCACTCAAGCCCAAGAGTTTGCTGTTGCTGTGACCTATGACACCACAGCACTCTAGCCTGGGGTGACAGAGTAAGACTCTTTCTCAAAAAACACACAAAAAATAGAGTTATATCTTCATTTATTATCACTTATCTAAAAAGGCAAAATACTTTCTCATTAAACATTATTAACTGAGATCAATATGCTAATAGTAACATTAGGGTAAGATTATTTCTTGAAGATATTAAGAATTAAACAATTAGAACATTGTTTTTATGTAATATAGTTGGATGGGTGTTTCTTCTTTAAGTATTTTCAAGGCACTTATATTGATTTTAAATATTTTATTATAATCTACAAGCAAATGTTATTTTTCCCCACCCACATCATGAGCTATAGCAAATGGAAAATGCCACAGTCAGTAATTCAGGCTATGGGAAATATCTAAGGAGACCAAACTATTGGCAGATGAGTTTATGATTTAAAAAAGATCCAGGTTGCCTTGTCTAAAACTTAACGTGCCGTTCCTCATGTGCACAGAACACGATAGAACATAATAGTGGTTAGAAAATGGAATTTAAATTCTGAGTGCACAGTTGAGAGGTTCAGAAAAAGCCTTCTTAAATTTTATTAATAAAAATATAAATAATGACTTTCCTTTTATGTACTGACTTCAGTGCAGGAGAATGTTTTTAGCAAGTAAGTTTCAATGATGTTTTACTGGCATTGATTTCATGGAAGATGGAGTGAATGATAGACTAAAAATAGAGACTAACAGTAAATATTTAAAGCCCAGAGAAAACAGTGGCTGTGATGTGACCTTGTATGTAAGAAGCTCCCGACTGAGGAGGCTATTCATCATTTTCAGTTTTTAATGTTCCATTTACAACAAATAGAGAATAGATTAAAATTAGTTACCATCAGGAAGTTTAGACTAGACACAGAAAAGATTTTAGGGAAGGACAATCTATCACAGAAGATACAGATTCATTACTACTAATAAATATTTACTGAATGTCCACAACATCCTCAGCATTAGATTCAAAATCATATGAGAAACTAACCCTGGTCAACTTTGTACATTTGGGAACCATATTTAGTTCTCAATCTTTGAATTAATGACAGTCCTCTCTGGAGCTTGAAGAAGGGTCTAGATAAATTACACTTCTTCTCCGTTCTGACTCTGCAATTCTTTTTTCAATGATCAGTGGTTTTAGCTTCTGCTGTACTGTTTTCATTCCAAGTGGCTCAGTCCTTTCTAATAAAAATTCCCCTTGCTTGTAGGACATTTCTACTCTCAGCATCCTCTGATGCTGCCAAATAGTTGTAAGGATTTCGTTCAGCAGAAGCCATTTCTGAGTGGTGACGACTGATAGAACCCCAAGAGCCATGCAGTATCAGGATCACTTTAGAATCATAAGTTACAGAGATGTCTGTCACACAAGAATGACAATGAAAGTTTTGCACCATAGTGGTTTTTTTTTTTTTTTTTTTTTTTTTTATTGCACCATAGTGTTTTAATAGGAGCATCTCGTCTCACCTCTTCTCTCCACTGACCTGAAGGATGGGCCTCGTCCTCGCAGTTTTATTTTCCAGCTTTGGTTCCATTAAATCCAACCCATTTCATCTTCCTCTATTACACTGTGCGATATTAGAAGATGTTGGTGGTTGTTTTAGGATCACTCATGAGAATAGCAATACGCTTAATAACAAGGGATTTCTACTTGCCTGAATCAGGGAAATGGGTACTGTCTTAAAGGATCTCAGAAAATTTGCTTTGGTTTCTTCACATTAGGAAGTCAGGGAGAACTTGGTTCTAGGAGGAGAAGGGAATAGATCATTGGGATTTTCTAGAGTAGTGTTTTCTGTTTGGTTTTGGTTCAGATGGAAGTTCAATCTGATCATGAAAACAAGATAGTCTTTTCCCAAATAATTACAAATACACCTGCAAAAGGTATGCCTCTAAATGTAACAACTTTTCAACAAGTAGATAGACTCAATTAAAAATGAGGAAAGAAATTTCTTAGCTGTTTTGTTTTACTTGAATCTCAACTCAAGAAAGGAAATGGTAATTTAAAAAGTATTTTTAAATCCTTAGTACATGATGAATTCTAAAATTAGTATTACTAAAGCAAACTTTGCAGTAAAATAAGTGATCTAAGACAACTATCTTGGTAAGTAACTTGAGGTTACTTGGACAACTAATTAAAGATTGTAATAAACCTTTGGTCTTCAGAGACATAATGATTAATTGCAAAGATGCAAGCATCTCAAATGTTTCTTTCCTCCCAGTACAGAATTATCTAAATTTTTAAAAACTACAAGTTTGAAAATTGTTACAAGACAAGGTGAAAAAATATTAAATTAAATAATCCCTTATATTTCTTAATAATACATAATAATCCAGTTTTCTGAACACAAAATAGAAATCCACAGTTTTGGGAAAAGAAAATGTGACCAAGCTTTTAGTATATAGACAATTCATTACAATTAGTAATTGTACCATTTTTCAATGTTACAGTTTTTATTTTTAAATTAAAAATTGTTTAAAACAATCATAGCACTATATAGGTCATTGTAAAAGTATAGCATCAAAAGAAAATAGCAATACTCTACACCAATGTAGTATAATATTTCATTAATTAAGTTCTCAAGAACTTGTTATGCAAAATGTTTTCTGAATTGATCACTTTTAATGACTAAACTTTTATAAATAAAACATTTTTAATATTATGAGAGAATAGCAAATGAGTTCTTATTTGCTTTTGAATTACTATGGCTCAATATCATGCAAAAAAGTTTATCCTGAACTTGAAAGATTTATGTATCTTCAAAGATTGACTTATTAAGCCCAAATTTGGATACATTATTCAAGTTTGTTATATAGATAGCTAGTAACACCTCTTCCCTTGGTACATGGAAAGACGAACACCCAATGGGCTAACTTTCTTGAGTAGGTTATAGTACTAAATACATCTAGGAATGGAGATGCACTCTAGGCAAAATGTTGCATAAAGCTCCTATCAATCAAATATCTACCTTTTTTTTTTGAGGAATATCTTTGAAGAAGGCCTTAATGACAATGAATATTTAAGTATTATTTCCTATTTGTTTTTCATGTTTTAACTATCAAATTACAAACTATCAATAATGTTTGTAATTATCAAAAATTTCCAAATTATAGGAAAGAAAATGGAAATCTTCAATTTAGAGATCATTATTTTGAGATAATTTCATGTTTTGGCACATCATTTTATTCTAAATGTACACAATTCTAAGGGAGTCTCCGATTGTCTGGTGAACGAATACTTGGAACATTTCAACAAAATGGCCTGTATCTGGGTAGCAAATATCCCTCGTGCTTGTATCTTTTAAGCATGCATTGAGTATAAATCCCTTAAACTGCCAACTTCCACTGTGAGGATTATATTAAAATTTTAAAAATTGTTTTCAAAAGTAAACATACAAATCAAGTCTATTTACTATTGTATTTATACGTTCTAAGCCTTTTAATTAATTTCTACTACGTTGATTCTTTCTACAACTTAAAGCAACTTTCAATTGCTTTCTAAATTTTACAAGTACTGGATATTCTTTGATCTGAGTGATAGATACAAACACATTACACCAAAACTTTAGTTTCCACTACTGTTAAAATACACTGCAGGGACCCATGAAAGTGCTGTCTACTATATAAATATATGTTGATCTTTCGTGTATAATTGCTTCCACAGGGACACTAAATATATTCCATAGATTGTAAGGCAATCATAACTCAGAAAAAGACATTGAGTGTGTAAATAATGTAAATGCTTGCCTTGAGTCACGGGGGAAAACCCTTGGACCATTCTTCTTACCGTTATTTTCAAAAGTCACTGTCTGAGAGGGAAATAATGGAAGTGCTTATGTATGTTATGATTATTTCAGAATCCCTGTGTTCCTTTCCAGGCAGAATCACTGTGGACCTTGGCTTTCACTTATGAGTTCTCATGGTACTGGAATTCCAGTGACTTTGGGGGCCAAGGATAGTCCCAGGGAAACATTTCCATCCCCAGAAGTAGTATACTTTGGGTTATTAGCTCAATCATATCTCTATTTCAGATTAATGGAATAGATCTTATAGGTCCTGAATCTCATCCATAAATGGCCCCATCTGACCTACTGTATCCTTTTATACTCAGGCTTGGTTTCAGCTTCTGGGAGTAAATATAAACAAAAGTATTTCTATCATATATCTAAAAGATCCCAGCACAACTCTATGCACAGCTCCTCAAATAGATCTAAGGATAGAAAGATATTTAAATAGAGCAATGCAGAGAGAGTAGATAGAAGCTTTTAGAAAATTATTTACAGAAAAAATATATAATTGTGTTGTTAAAAAACAATAAAATATAATCAACATTTTTTGATACAAGAGTTTTGTAGCGATAACATAAAGATAAATAGTTATAAATGATGAAGTATATACTAGTAAAAAAAATGGCAAAGCAAACTAGATTCTTTTGTTATGGACTAGCTTAATAAGGTTTGAAATATAAAGTCATATTAGACCAATAATCAAAAACCTTTTCTTCCAAAGTTTGGGAGAAGAGAACTAATAATTCTAATTAAAGAGTGATCTAAAGGCTTAATCTAAATTATAGAAATGATTTGGGGAAACCATATTATTGTTACTGTTGGCTCTTTACATTCAACACGGCCACTTACACATTTGATTTCTTCCTGTGGAAGATTCTATCAAAGACCTCAATGCTTCACCTCTTCCTCTACAGCTGACCTTTGTCCTGTGACTTTGTAGTACTTCTCACTAAAGAGATAGAATGAGTCTAGCTAGGCACAACCAAATAATCTGGTCTGTCTAATAAAGTATAAGTAGGCACAATGTTCCTTGAAAAATAAACTATCTTCATAGAAAGACTTGTACAATTAAGCTGACTCTTGTGCTTTTGGCATGGCCAAGAGATGGATATACCTAGGACAGCCTACTGGATCCAGAGGGAGGATAAAGGACATGTGAAGCAGAGCTGTCCAGCTGTTCACAGCCTAGCTAAGACAACTTTGTGGTGAACCCAGCTGATGGGTAAGAAATAAACTTCTATTGTTATAAAAGAGATTTGGGGAAATCTGTTATGCAGCATGAACATTCCAACATGCCTGGTACAGCATTAATGTTGTCCATGCCTCATAGTTACCCTATAGCTCACAAACACATAGAGAAGTGTGCCAATCATGTCTTCCTAAAATAACAGCTAAATTCATGTAGGAAACTACAATGTCAAGAATGGAATGAGCCTGCTCCCTAGGGACGATGTACTATATTGGAACAGAATACCTTGGGGATTGATGGAGTGAAGGGTAGTCCATTCCAAAATATGCCCAATTGTTGTATTGGTTATTTCAAGTTGACCACATGGGAGAAAAGGCCAGAAGACCTGTCTCTTCCCATATGGGCAAACCATAAAGATTCCTTTGGGATAATAACCCTTATCACCAGAGACTGGGAATCAGGACAGCAATGGACTTGAATAAACATACTTACTGAAGTGGCCCCTATCTTCCACCTTCTTACACCACATATCTCCTAACGACTCCCTAGAAATGTGCTGCACAGAGTCAGGTCCCATTCGTCCTGTCATTTCTTCTCAAATTTATCATTCTTTGTCTAAAAAGTATAAAAGCATATTGCTTGGGCACTCCTTTAAACTTCACACTTGTGTAAATATCTCCATGTACATGTGGTAATAAAACTAATAAAATGTTTGTGCTTTTTTCTTGTTAAGTTGCCTGCTGTCTGTTTGGTTTCTAGAACAACCAGAAAAGCCCAAATAAGAGCCTAGCAGGGGGGGTCTGGGAGTGATCTTCTGCTTCCCTGCAGGATCTTGAGGCCCAAGCTGAACTTGTGATAGAATCTGGGCCTGAGACAACACCACTTTCTATCACATGCGTGTTTTTACTTTCATTATTCTTGCTAGGACTTCTTATGCTCTGTTAGTAAAATTTTTGTTTTTGTAAATTAGTTTATTCTTTCTTTTCCTTATTTTTAAAGGATAAGTTTGTTTGTTTGTTTTTCTCTCTTCTGTGGCCTTAATGCATTTTCATCCCATTCTCTTTTTGCAAAGTTATTTTTTGTTTGTTTCTTTTCCCTTAGACTCGTCCTTAACTTTTATCCAGAAGAAAATATGTTCATTGGCAGATTCCCCCCTTCTCCAACAATGTGAGCGAGTGTTAATAAAGATTTCTGTTTGGGGAAAAACATTCAGTTTGGCAATCAATTAATCTTGATCCCATAACATTCTTATTTGAAAGATCTACTTCACAGTAATCAAAAAGAGTAACGTCATGGGCAGGGCCTCTAGTCAAAGGAGTAGGACACTGGCCTCCTATACTGGAAGTGGTGGGTTCAAACCCAGCCCTGGTCAAAAAAAAAAATAATGTCATATCATTTATTCTGGTGACTACCAGATAACTAGTATCTAGTGATAGACACTCAAAATTTCATTAATTATATTATTTAAACTTTAATTACACTCCAATGTACTTCCCTAATTTATAAAACAAACTGAAAGGATTTCCCAGCTCAACGTCTCTTGCTATTTATTTTCCTGGAAGATTTATCCAATGCTACAAAAGCTATAAATTAGAATTAATTTGAACTATTTTCTTAGCTTCTTTCCCTCCTTCTATTCCACCAATAAAATCTTAATGACAAAATAATTGGGAGCATTATTTTCAGCTACCTCTCTGTCATTTTCTGGCCTTGTACTGAGACCAGGATGCCACCCAAGGAATTAAAAACACAGAGCTTCTTCCTGATCTCTTTAAGGAAAAAAAAAAGGCTACCTTATTCACAGGAGTTTTCTTTTGATATTGTAATAATCAGGATGAAATTACTGTGGCACCGCTGCTTATGACACTTGGGAAAGAAAACAGAAACACTCTCTGCTAGTTAGATTTACATGACTTCCTTTAGAAAGAAGAGAATAATTTATATTTAAATGAAGTGAACATTATTAGCATAAGGATTTATGATGGCAGCCAGGCACACAGCAGGCTTTGTTTATACTTACCCAATGAAATAGGAGAAAGGCAAGTAGAATTTTAGCATCCATCCTACCAGGAATGCATTGGAGGTTCTGGCTCCAAAGTGACAAGTTGACTAGAAGAAAAGAAAAAAATTGTTAATCTATAATTATCTAGAAAATGACCATGTCATGGAAAATGACACTAGCTCTGGAGATCTACTGCAACTATCAACCCAAGATTGTATCAGTTTAGACAAGACAAGTTTTTGGCTTCAAAAGCTTCATTTATAAAATGATAAAAATTTAGGATGGCTTCTAAGTGTCTTTAAGATCTGAAAGTCTGGATGTCTGTAATCAAAAAGAGATGAATTTTTATTATCATTTTAAAACAGAGTCTCAACTTTCAGATCTTTCTTAGCTATTATTATTGACTTGTAATAAGACATGTTCTGTGAAATAGGTGACAAGTATAAGTGATTTAAGAAGTGACATTCTATAATTACACTGCCTGATTCAAATCCAGGCTTTGCCACACATTGCTGTGGACTTTAGATAGCTTACTTAGCTGGTCTGTTCCTTAGCTTTCATTTTTAAAAAAAAAAGGGGATAATCTTAAGGGACTCCTTCCAGGGACTCTCATTTCCATAAATAATAAAGTTATTTGAAGGTTAATTGCAACACAAAAACTATATAATATTACGGAGTCCTCTTTTGTAAGAGGAGCTTTCCCAACTACCAAAATAAAACTTTGAGTACCAATTAAGCCATTCTCACCAGTGCTGTGGATCTCACCTGTAATCCCAGCATGTGTGAGGCAGAGGCAGTAGATCAGTTGATCTCAGGAGTTTGAACCAGCCTAAGCAAGAATGAGAACCCCATTTCTACTAATAATAGAAACACTAGCCCAACTACTTTGGAAGCTGAGACAAGAGGATCACTGGAGCCCAAGAGTCTGGATTTGCTGTGAGCTAGACACCAGAGAATTCTACCCAGGGCAACAAAGTAAGACCTGTTTTTAAAAAAAAATTCTCAATTTACCCAAATTAGGTAAGTTGGATCATTCATTACCATAAAAAAAAAAATCCTTCTTTTTCTCCACCTGCGAGGACTTTACCCCTGCACAATTTTTTTTTTTTTTTGCAGTTTTTGGCTGGGGCTGGGTTTGAACTTGCCACCTCCGGCGTATGGGGCCAGCAGCCTACTCCACTGAGCCACAGGTGCTGTCCCCCTAGCATAAATTTTTGTACAAAATTTTCATTGCATCAATTGTATGTGACTTATCTCCCTTTCTTCACAAATGCTAGAGGGAAATACTTGAGCCTGAAGTTTATTATTTCATATATATATATATATATATATATATATATATTAGTTATTGCCTTAATATTATATATATTAGTTATTGCTTTAGTGTCCCTCTACTTTTACAAACTTGTTATTTAAAATATTCTTAAAACTCTGCTTTTCTAGACATATTAATCGATGCTCAATATCATTTGCTGTTAAAGAACTGGAAATTAAAACAAAATGAGTTACCACTACATACCCAGTGAAAAGCTAAGGACAAAAAAAAAAAAAAAGAGAGAGGAGGTGGGGTAATATTAACTTCCATTGCTTATGAAAATTCAAAGCGATACAATCGTTTTGAAAGATATCTTAGCGGCTTCTTACAAACCTAAATATAATTTTACTATAAAATCCAGCAATTGTGCTCCTGGCTACTGAACCAATTCAGCTGAAAATCTCTGCCTACACAAAAAGATTACATGTAAAAGTTTCTAGCACTATCATTCAGAATCACAGAAAATTGGAAGCAACCAAGATATCCTCCAACATGTGAATGGATAAACAAACTGAGGTGCATTCATGCAATGGGACATTATTCTGTAATAAAAAGCAATGAGCGATCAGCCCACAGAACAACAGGAGGAAACTGAAAGGCATATTCCAAAAAGAAAGGAAAGACCCCGTACTACATGTTCCCAATTACAAGATGTTGCAGAAAAGGCAAAACTATTAAAAAGTAAAACAATCAGTGGTTGATGGGATTAGAAGGAGCAGTGGGCTTAAATAGGAGAAGCACAGGACTGTTGTAGGACAGTGAAACTAGGCTGTGTGATACAAACAAAGGAGCCCAGGGAACTTTGCCCTCTAATACGGCTCCCTGATATAATGAGTATCTCAGTTAAAAGCCCGGAGAGATCAACAAACACTGCAAGAGACTTCTCCTCTCTACATAATGACAAGACAGACTCACCAAGGTGAATGTTTGCCCCGATCCACCCCTTGGCCACACACACAAAGCACAGAAGGAACTTCTTCTCTGAGTTTGCTTATCCACTGAAATCTGAACCTATTACAGAAGAAAATAATGATCTCTGGTTCCTTTCCTGAGTTTTCTTTAACTAAACTAATATCCTAGGAAGAAAGACTGAGTGAAGTCTGTGAACAAACCTGGACAGACTTCTATCATAAAATCCTTGTCCACTTTTCTGGGACTTTGTCCCAGGCCATTGTACCTTCTTCAGACCCACTGAACCCCCCTGAAGATTATTTACTAGTTCTTTAAAATTATTCGAACATCCCACTCTCCCTTTCCCTTAGAAGTAGAATATATCACCGTCTATAGTTCACTGAGATATTGGGCAATCACCCTGTGGCTCTTTCTCTTGCATATTCACAAATGTGTATGCTTTTTCTCCAACTATTCTGCCTTTTGTGGTGATTTTCACCAAACCTGAAGGGTGAAGGGCAGTTTTCCCCTTGATTCCTACACTATAATAATGTAGATGCATGACATTAGGCATTTGTCAAGACCTATAGAACTTTATAGCATGAGGAGTAAACCTGATAGTAAAATTGTAAGAAAAAAATGTATTTAGAAGGTCAAGGGATTCCGAGGAGGAATGCAGGTACAAAAAGAGAATTTAGCCATAGATTGCAAATATGCAGCAACCTCACAGACAAGGGTGAGGAGAAGGAGGTGCTGACCCAGGTGACTCTATAAATAAGGGAAGTCTCTCAGACTTCAAGCAAGAGAATGGTACAAGAGCACTACACTTGATCTGATAAAGTTAGATCTTGGAAGACACTAGGTAACAATTTTGAAACTACTGTATATATATTATATATAGTAATTATATACTACATACAGTATATATATATAGGATATATATGTGTGTGTGTGTATATATATATATACACACACATAGTATGTATCTATAGTGTAGTTCAATATCATGATAGGGGGCGAATTTCTCACTGTTGGAGTAGAAATTGACAGATACACAAGGGAAAGAGACTAACACCATCCATGCCATAATGGACTAGCATTGGCAAAACCAGTATCGACTCTCATTTAGCTCCATGTAGATACCAATGGTTCCATCTATAAATATGTGCAACACTGAGGGATTCAGTTATGGGGCCCATGAGACTCTTCTGCAATATTTTCTCATTCTTTCTGTAAATCTAAAACTATTCTAAGAAACAAAGACTTAAATTTAAAAAAAGCAAAAACTTCTTTTCATATCCCCCGCCTCCAGCAGTTCCCACATCCTTCAGAAAGAAGTAAGGGCAGCTCAGAATAGTAAGCAAGACTCAGGCGCAGGCCAAGGTGGAGCAAAACCTCCGGGGATAAAGAAAATGCTTCCTAGGGCCACTATCTAAAGAATCTATCATTTTCAGAAGAAAATGACGGAGAAGGAGAATGCTGTTCTTTTCCTTTTAATCTTAAGCCTTTCTCTTTGGGTAACTTTTCCTCTTGTATTAAATCTCCCTTCCTTGCCTCCCGACCATTTCACAGCCCAGAAACTTGCCTAGCAACCTACATTATTCCATGTCTAAGACAAGTATGAGTGAAAGTGACTTGAATCATGGACAATCAGTGGTGTGCGCATGCATTCGTGTCTGTGCAAATGTGCATGTGTATTTTAGAATTGACTAAAATCCAAAAGACTGTTCAGACTCAAAAGAAAGGAAGACTCTACCAACTGAAGAATCACAAGGTTCATACATTTGGTAAGAACTTTATTTCTCACAAAGAGTTGCCACCTGCAGGCTGTCCATTTTGCAGGCCTGGAAGCATAGCCTCTGGCAAATACCTGAGAGGGGCACTCCAAGGAAGGGGTAAAGGGAATAGGGATGTATGTTGAGCGGAATGGCCAAATACACATATTCTGTAACTTGTAAATATTCACAATGGGGCGGTGCACATGGGCAACCTGTGCTCCATGCCTACCTTGGGGTGAAGAGTAAACTCCAAGTTTGAAGTGTGTAAATATGTCACCCTTTGGCCCATACACCAAATGCTGAAGCCAAGAGCACTAAGACCCTCTCTACACAGACTTCCCAGAGAGGCCTGAACTGCTCCATGCTCTGTGGTCGTTTATCAGGAAGGAATGCTGGCGAGTGCTGAAACTGCAAAAGGAAGGGCAGCCACAAGGCTGGCTGTTACGGCTGATACGGCTGATATCCACTGCGGACCAAGTCTTTTGAAAAGGCTGGTTTCTGTTTAATGCTTAGGAAAGAAAATCTAATGTCAGTTAGCTTGGGGGTGGTGGTGTATATGAGCTGTGTCTAACATCCCATCCTATCATATTACAGCAGAGAACTCAGCTTTTAAAGTTTCGCTGGGGTACCCTGGGCAAAGAATGGGTCCGTTTAGTTGGTTGAGGAGTGTAAGATTTTAGTTTTCTTTCTCAGACAGAAGCATTTCCCCACCTTAGGTGTGAAGGCAACCTCCCGGGCCCCTACATGGAACTCACTATAAGCAAGTACTTATTTGAAATTCAGAGTTTATGTCCCAATGTAAAATTTTCTATTTTCTGTTGGAGCACCCTTTCTTCCTTTTCCCTCCTCCATCTATTCACATCTTCTTTCTTTTCTAAATTAACTTTTAGAAGAGGACCTGAAGTCTCAGCATTAAAAATATAAATCAATCAGCGAAGAGCACTTTATTTTTTATGGATAATGGATACCAAAGAATGAGCAGTGGTTTAGAAGTCCATCCTATTTCATTTCTTCAAGGTTTAAACCATTGTATAATGAAGCACAAAGTTTAATGTCTTTCTTTTTCACCCTTGCTTTTTGTACTATATCTTTTTATCCTCTTCCAGCCTCTTCCTTCCACTATTATTTTGGACTTTTCCTCACTTCCAAGAAGCTATGTGTAGCTCTTTTTCTTCACTTCTAACTTACCCAGTAATTCTCATAGTGGAAAAGATGAAGTTTGTGGTCATGAATGTCTCTTTCCCACTTGCTGAAGCTTCCTCATTTCTTTTATGCCAGTTTATCCTCCAGAGTTAGTACCCAAAACATCTACGTCTGGGTGGCCTTTGGAGTCATTCATTTTGCAAATTTTAGGAAAATGAAGAAAACAAGGACTAAAAAGTTCAAATCAGATAAGAAAAAGAATGTGAACAAAGCGCAACACTCAAAAGGAAATAGGGATGTGAAAATTCTATACCCAGAAGAATCAGGAATAAATAAATATTTCCCCCCAACTTGGTGTAGTCCTGTGAGGTCTATAGATCTAGAGGCAGAGGTTATACCCAAGGAGCCACTGGGTTGGATGGACATTCCATTGACTGGTGAGGCCAAAGAGTTTTGCTTTTTCCTTTTCCAGCATGCAAACTTATACTTTGCTTCTCCCTGTTCACTTAATCTTATCTCTGCTGGCTTCACAAGTCTGAATACCTTCGCTCATCACAGCAATCTTCGTCCAGGCTTCCTCACTTAACATTATCCTCAAGGCGGCCAGGCTAATTACTGTGTACTTGAAGCAGCTGAGTTACAATTAACTGCAGCCAAATATTTACCAACATCACACAAACGGGTTCTTGCTCATTTATCTCCCTCACATTTAATTTTATCTTCCTCCCACCAATAAAAAAATAGCACAGTATACTTAAACAAAGCAAAAACCATGCACTCCCTTTGAAACAGGTAACCCTGGGGTTGAATACTACTTTTGAAAATTACCAGCTAAGTGGATTTCTGAGAACTCACTTGTATTGAAAAGCCCCTACCTAGCTCCTACTAAGTGTTTTACAGATAAGAAAAAAGGGGCTGAGCACTGAGATGATGTTTAATGACAGTAGATATTTTTTTCTCTTCTAATAACCCCTCCTATGTCATTTTGCTTCCAATTTGCTTTGTATTTCATCCCTAGCATTCTCCTTTCTCACTGGGAAGGGATTATTTTCTCAAACATTGGTTAAAGGGATTGAGCATAAAACAGAGTTGTTCTGTAAAAAGATTTACAATATTGTGATACATTAAGAAATATGTATACTTGGCCTTCTCTCCTATTCCCAGCACAAAATCTTCTAAAATTCTTGGAATCTCCTGAGTGATTGGAATTTAAAAAAAAAAAAAGTAGCATCTTTTACTAATTCATAACAAGTCCCCTTTAAACATACCAGGGTTGGCTCTGCGCCTGTGGCTCAAGTGGCTAAGGCGCCAGCCACATACACCTAAGGTGACAGGTTCAAATCCAGCCCGGGCCCACCAAAACAACAATGACGGCTACAACCAAAAAATAGCCAGACATTGTGGCAGGCATCTGTGGTCCCAGCTACTTGGGAGGCTGAGGCAGGAGACTCGCTTGAGCCAGGAGTTGGAGGTTGCTGTAAGTTGTGATGCCATGGCACTCTGCCAAGGGGGATACCTTGAGGCTCTGTCTAAATAAATAAATAAATAAATAAACAAACAAACAAACATACCAGGGTTGATGCTACTGAAATGACTCCACGGGTCACTTCAGGATGGGGCTGATTGCCAAAGCAAGCCTCTGTGTGATTAGAAGTTAGGAGCTCTGAGTTCCACTCCCGGCTCAGGGAGCAGAGGAAAGAGAAGATAAAGACTGAATCAATTTCCAATGGCAAAGGATTTAATCAAATATACCTAAGTATTGGAAACCCCGCAAGACAGGGTTCCAAGAACTCAGGTGTCAGTGCAGACATTGAGGTGCCGGGAGGCTGGCACACCTGGAGAGGGCGTGGAAGCTCCCTTCCCACTCCCTGTACTTGCTTTATGCATCTCTTCCATTGGCTGTTCCAAATGTAAGTGTCGTAGCCTTTCTCTAATAAAGTGGTAAATGTAGAGAAATGCTGTTCCGAGTTCTGTGAGCTGTTCTCACAAATTATTAAACCTGAGGAGGGGGTCGTGGGAACCTTCCAACTTCATAGCTGGTTGTTCAGAAGTAGAGGGGCCCAGACTTGCCTTTGTCATCAGAAGTGAGGGCAGTTGGTGAGACTGAGCATTACTTAACCTGTGGGATCTGACGGCTGACTCCGGGTAGCTAGTGTCAAAATTAAATTAGATTGTAGACACTCAGTCGAAGACTGGAGATTTGGAGTAAGAAAAAAAAAAAAAACATAGCCTTGGTGTCAGAAATCTAAGCGAAAACATATCATGGACCATCCCCAGGAGGCTTTAACACAATCTTTGGACTCCCAGGCTCCCCCCATGGCAAGCTATTTTGTTAGTTTTAACACTGTGCTATTCATTACATGGTTTTCTAAAGCTTCTTACATACAGTCACCCCTCTGGGGAGCTTTATCTGACAGGGCTGAAACTGAGATAATAAAAGTTTAATTATTATCAGTGATGATGGTATTTAATAATTGTATTCTCTCTGGGAACAATTTCCAGAAGAAATCATCTTACTTCATTATAATAGGTGAACGATGAGACTAATAAAATCTCACAGGAGAAGTCTGAAAACTCTAGGAAAAAATTTCCCAGGAAATGTTTATGATATTTACGTAAGTCCCAGGAGCCTTTTATTTGGGTGAGAAGAACACAGAAGATTTGGATTTTCTTGGTTTGTAAAGGTTGCAAAAATGTCCTCAGTTCCTAGGAGGAGCATATGGTGATACGGGTAACATAAAGTGGATCAGGGACTCCAAGCTTTCAGAGAAATGAGAGTCATTTCACCAGGATGTGCAATTAAAAGAGGATAGGCTTGAATGCAAACTAGCCTTGAGTTTGGAAATGAATTGTCTTCAGTCTTTGGATTTTTTGCAGATTAAATATTATATCTTTTTTTCTCTCTTCATTAGAATGATCTTTAGCTATACATGATAAGAAGGTGGTTGCTCCAATTAACATTAAGAGGAAGAGAGTGCTGACCAAAGAGAATGGAAGTGAAAGAGATTTTAACTCTCACTTCATTTCTCAGCAGCAACATTAATGCTCTGGTCTCCTTCAGGAAGGAAATTCCTATTCTGTTTTCCTAGCTCATTCTAAGATTCTTATAACTCTGATAACTGTAGTTTCAATAAATGTTACTCTAAAGCTGTGTGTAATTTTAAATACCGCTTGTAAGGAGCAGTCTTTCAAATTTTAGTTGATCCCTTTTTAATGTATTATATGTATCCTTCTAGGTTTGGGAACTGCATTGTGGCGTGGGACCAAGAAGCAAGAATACCCTGCCAAGGTTTTCATTGAGATTAACTGTGTGATGACAACGTTATCCGACTATTACACTTCAGCAGATGATAGAAAAAAGTATCACACTTTTGGGTATTATCATATGACTCTGGTTTACTTTTTCTTTCTCTTCAGACTAAGACAAGTAATAAAAAAGAGTTGACAGAATGACAAGGGAACAATAAATATTTTCTGATCTTGGGGAATCAAACTCTGTCCTGTAGTGTCATGCTTGAATAGAGAGGTGCTCCTTCTTAAATGAACAACAACAACAACAACGAAACCAAATAACAAAAATAGAAATCTGGAAATCAAAAGTCAAGTCACATCTTGAGATAGATGATGACCTTCATTCACTTCCAGAAAGGTCTTTGTGTGCTTGTGAATTTGATGTTCTTTAAATGACGCCTTGTAAACTGCTCACTGGAAGACAAGCCATTTTCACTCTCTTTTTGTGCACAATGGGCTGCAGCTGCTTTGACGTAAGAGGTTCCTCAAGTAGCATTGTTTCAGTCAAAGGTCTCCCCTTCTGAGGCAGTCAGATCTTTGTTTTAGAGGGACATGTTTAATTGTTAAACATTTTTGATTTGAGAAGAAAATTTGAAAGGAATAGTACTATAATTAGAAATGAATATTTAGTAGATTTTAAAAATGGAGTAACTGCTTAACCATTATTTTCTATTCATAAAGCAGCTAAAGAAAAAATTAGTAACAGAACTAGAAACAAGATAAAAATTAAAAAGAACTTATCCAAAATGCCATCAACTAACACTGTAATATTTTGTTAATTTTTTTTAATTTCAAGTATCAGAATCACTAGAGTCAAATAAAAAACATAATTCCCTAATATGAATACAATGATAATAAAAACATTATAAACCAGAACATATGTGAAGAATAAACATGACCAACAGGAAAATTCAGTTTTTTATTCATATGTTAATGAGCTTGAAAAATGTAAATATATGAATTCAGTAGCAGGTTCTAAGTATTGCAAAGGTTATTTCAAACTAAAGAAAGACAAATAGAAAAATTAATATAAATAAAAGCAGAAATGAAACAGAATAAAAAGCAAAAAAAAAGAAAAATTCTTAGAACTCAAATATCCCAGATCTGGTCCATTGAGAGGAAAAAAACAGATGAAATTTTACTTTATACTCAAAGGAAAAGAAAGCATAATTATGCAAAATGAGAAATTATAATGTTGAAATTATCAAAGATACAGAAGAAATTCAAAGCCATAAGGAACAACTTTCTTAGCTTTATGTAGCTTAGAAAATGAATAGCCGACATTTACCTTATGAAGAGCAAAGATTTTAAATAAACAAATCATTACCAAAGGAGAACTAGGAAATAAATAGAATGTTGATAAGTTCTACTCAGCTATTCCTCGAACTTGTGATGAACAAATTATTTGAAATATATTTAGACTATTTCAGAGGTAAAAAAGTAGAGAAAAATTGTCTTGTAAAAAAAATCTAGCATGACATTGCTATCAAAATCGTATGAAGATGAACAAAAAATAAACAGAAAACTAGAGACCTATTTTACTAGTAAAACAGAATAAAAAATATTTTATAAACACTGAGACATTCCACAGAGAGTCAGAAAATTGAAGAAGATTTTGTGTTATTAATACTATTGTGTAATAGCATCCTGGAGATACCTATCAACATACTCAGTATAGAAGGACATTAAAAGAATGATACACCATGTCCAAGTAGGACTTGTTTCAGAAATGAAACATGTCTATTGACCTCAGTATTAGTAGATTAATTTAAAGATCTTTGAGTATCTCTGTTGATACAGAAAAGCTACTTAATATAATTCAGTATCAAATGTTCACTTCTAAAAATATTTAAAAACATTAAATACAGGGATTTTTTAATATGCACATACAAATACTAAATATACTCATAGGTAGTTTTTATGACTACATGATTACATATACCCACTATAGATAAATACAAGTATTTATTTATACAACTATGCATTTATTTACAAAGTTAGCACTCTCTCTCTTATCACTAAAGGATATGCCTATATCAACCCAAATCAAGTATAATGTGCTAGAATTATTCTCGAGAGAGTTAGAAAGCAGAAGAGGATTTTTATGGTACTATTATTTAGTATTATTCTGGCGTTCCTTACTAACACACTTACTTAGAGGGCAATGTGGAGTAAAAATTTGAAAGAAAATGAAACCCTGTTATTTTCTCAAATGGTATGATTGATTGGATAAACCAAGAAAAACAATCACCAATCTAGAAAAATAACAAATGATTTTAAGAAGTGGCTGGTTAAACGTTAATGTACAGAAAGGAATAGATTTCTTATTGTCAAATGTTAAGTAGTTAGAAGATACAGTAAAATAAAAGATCACATTTTTAACAACAACTTTAAAAGAGCAGGAGGAATTTAAACCAATATGTAACATGGTTATGGGAAAACTAAATGACACTGAATGACAAATTAAAAATAAAAAAAACCTTGAACAAATAAAAGGTATCTCATGCTTCAGTAAAAACAGTAAGTACACAAATATGCTACTTATCCCTTATAAGTCTGTAAAATTAGCCAGATTCTTTCCAAAATTAGAAAGGAAGATGTCAAACTCACTAAATAATCTCAAGGTGATGTGAAAAAATAAACAAGAATGGTCAAGAAAATGTGTACAAAGGTGAATAGGACTGGGCGGGAGAAGAGCTAAAACTAATACAAATTCTAAATTTTCAATGCCTAAAATACTGTTCATTTAATGTAACAGAAGATAAAATCCTGTGATACACTCGAATGAATATGACAATGGAGTATAAAAATTAATTTTATAGTAGGGAGATTAATGTTTCTAATTGTGGAGACAAATGAACAACCATCATGCAAAATATAAAGTGGAATTTCCACATTTCACTCTGCAACAAAATAAAGGTTGATTAAATACTTACATAACATGAAAATCAAACAAACTATGAAACCTGAGAATAAAACATAGGAGAATTACTTTACAGTCTCAAAAACAGGAAGTCTTTTATGATGCAGCTCAGAAAAAGTAAAAGATAGATTACTAGATAAAGCCACACAAATATAAAAATGCAATTCTGCATGGCACATACGTAAAAATAAGTGACAAAAAATATAGATGCCCAAATCATAATATGAAAAAGTTCTAAATTCCCTTATTTGTAAAGAGTTACAAATTGAAGAGACAAAGGACTCAATAGAAAACTAGTCAAGAAGTATGAAAAAATAGTTCACGGAATGGAACACTTAATAATACTGCACTTTTTTGTTCATAGTAATAGAAAAGTAAAATAAAACAATATAACATACTAGCGAACTGGATAGATCAATAAAAATGTGATATCACAGTTACTGGTATGATAATGTTAATGTTTGAGTAGTCATTAAAAATTATTTCAACTTCTCTGCATAGATATAAATTGTATAATAAAGAAGAATGAAATACATGTGACCATTTTTATAGCTATCCATTAGCCAAACAATAAAAATCCACCAACACAGTACTTGAGAGATTTTTAGGGACAAAGTACATTTATATATCTTTATGGAAAACAACTTAAAATCAGCATTTAAAAGTCACATTAAATTGAAAATATTTAAATTTTAGTATTTATTATATAGTTTACTAAGTTAGTTGAGAAATTATACATTCGTAATCATACACATTGGATTGCTAGATGTAAGAACAAAACTTCTAGATATTTACATTATAATCAATAAATACATGCTTTTAATAAGTCTATGGTAAAATCAGACATGGGATATTGTGCAGGAAAACTTGTGTGTTGCCTATTTATATTTATGGGCTAAGCTCGGAACTGCACAAGGCAATAAGAACACATTTATGTGAAAAATTTGTAAGAAATTTTAAGAAATTTGTAAGAAATTTTTAATATACATGTGCATATTAAATTACATAAGATGAAATGCTTCTACAATGGCTTTGGAAAAAACAAAAATTAAAAAATGAATGAAAGTAGTACCACTAAGGAAAACTCGCGAAGGACCCCAGAGAATGTTACCCCCAAAAGTCACCCAGATATGCTAATTATTTTAAATTAAAGGTACATGGAGTTCAACGGGTGCTAGAAGAGGCTCTACTTGGATAGTCCCTCATTACGCTAAGAGTAAACCCACCAGAGAACACAATTGTCTTCCATTCGCTTCCTGCAATCTCACTATCACAGAAAAACAAAGAATGCAACCACATCTGGACAGATTTTTTCACAAGATACTGTCTACGTTTCAGGTTCATTCAAATTCCAAGAAAATCATGCACAAGCTGAATTCTATCTCCTGAGTTCATTTATTCTCCCCAATAATCATTCACTATACCTCAAAAGAAGTGCCTACTTTTGCCTTCTCCCCTAGGATGCAGAGTATATATGCTTCTTTACCTCCTTGGGTTATTGAGATAATTCTCCTGTATTTTGTATGCTAATAAAATTGTATGTCTTTTCCACTGTTTAAATTTATTTTAGCAGACAAATACTTGACCCTTCAAAGGGAAACTTTGAACTCCTCTACATTTGAATAGGAGAACTATCCTGCATGACTTTGGCCGAGAAGTTTTTGTATGATTGTTAGAAGTTACAGAAAAGAAATAAAAAAAAAAATAGAAACTGAGAGTTCAGGAGTTTATTCCTGTAATTTTTTGTGAATACTGAAAGATTCAAAATTTGAATTGCCTCAAATTATGAAATTAGGCCATACCATTACTAACCAAGATATTAAATAAAAGGAAAACTTGGTGGGCGCAGGGACTCACGCCTGTAATCCTAGCACTCTGGGAGGCCAAGGCAGGTGGATTGCCTGAGTTCACAGGTTTGAGACCAGCCTGAGCAAGAGTGAGACCCCCTCGCCGTCTTTAAAAATAGCCAGGCGTTGTGTCAGGTACCTGTAGTCCCAGCTACTCAGGAGGCTGAGACAAGAGAATCTCTTGAACCTGAGAGTTTGAAGTTGCGTGACAAAGCACTCTACCAAGAGTGACAAAGTAAGATTCTTTCTCAAAAAAATAAAAAGAAAGAAAGAAAGAAAAGAAAAAATTTAATAGTAAGTTTCAAATCTAATGAAATTTACTTCAACAAGTAAATTCTCACATATTTTCATCTGTAATATATCGTGAGTTCTTTTGGAGGGTTGAAAAGGCCTATTTTGAATGATTTTTCATAATTTGACTAGGTAAGAAAACAGTAGATATCTAACACTCATGTATAATTCTAGATTTCATGTGGATAAGATCGTGCATTTGGGGCAGATCATCTTTTAATAAAAAGAGTATAAAATTGAAAATACAAAATTACATAGAAAATTGGATACTGATTTTAAATGGGATAAGAAATTACAAAATAATTTGCTTTCAAAATTTGGTAAATATCACAAACCTCAAAAATCCAGAAACATAATAACACTGTATTATAATTGTTACAATCACAAGTCAATTAACTAGCACACACCACGATAATACTTATTAATCTGTTTTTGGCTGTATATCTGCTTTTGCCTATTCATCTTACACTAATTTTGTAATATTTTCTGTTAGAGCATAGATAGGTAGTTCAGTCTTTGTTTTAGAATAATTGATTTAAAAAATGTGTATATCAATTAAGAGAATACTGCTATTTAACAACCTGAAGTCTTTTAACCCTTAAATGTAGACTGTCATTTAGTTAAATGTGCTTGGCCATGCTGATTTTATTTATTTTAAAAATAAAATTTTTATTTTTATTCCTCACACTTTGTATTTTCCTTGGCTTAAACTATTGTTTAGAAATATTTCATATTAACTGTACCTTTATTTTTCTAAGTGCATTAAACTGTCCTTGCCATGAGAATGTGAGCACATTGAGAGCAGGGACTTTATTGTGTTCCGTATTACAGGCTCTTAGAATAATGGCAGGTGGCTCAAGTGGCTAAGGCACCAGCCCCATATACCTAAGGTGGTGGGTTTGAATCCAGCCCAGGCCCACCAAAACAACAATGACTGCTGCATCCAAAAATTAGCCGGGCATTGTGGTGGGTGCTTGTGGTCCCAGCTACTTGGGAGGCTGAGGCAGGAGACTTACTTGAGCCCAGGAGTTGGAAGTTGCTGTGAGCTGTGATGCTACAGCGCTCCACCCAGGGGGACAGCTTGAGGATCTGTCTCAAAAAAAAAAAAACAAAACAAAAAGAATAATGGCAGGCACGTGTTAGGTACATAAAATATTTTGCATAATGAAATGAGAGCAATTAAATAGTATTTTTATACTTTTTTCATGAATGACTTTGAAGAAATTTAAGGTTGGAGAAATTAAATAACTGATATGAGGAAGACCTATGATTAAATCTCATTAATTGATTCTAAACTCAAATCTTTAAACACTACATTAAATGATTATAATTACAGGTAGAGACGTGTTTTCTTTATCTTCTATTCTTCTGTCTTAAATATAAACTCATCTTGCAGGTAAAAATAAATTTAATAATGAAAGAAACCAAAAGTGTTTAGATTGATTAATTTTTCACATCATCTGTGTATAGGTCGCTTAAAAATATCTATATAGCAATTCTTATTGTTAAGCAGCAGAAAGAGATTTTGGGATTTAGAGGGTATCTCAAGATCTGGTAAATCTAAGATAATAATGGAAAGTATTATGAAGACTCTAGAATGAAAAACTGCTGTCTCATGTCTGAATACAGCTGATATTTCAGTACGTACCTCAACTTTAGTTTTACTGACAATCCGTGAACTCTCCTAAGTCCCCAGTGGTTTGGAACATTGAATAATTGAAAAACTGTTGGATTTTCTTTGTATGTCTTTTCTAATTGAACAAAATGGACCATTTGGAAACCTCCTCTTAATACTGGTAAACCTGTAGCTGAAGTTATAAGAAAAACTATTGTAGAATTAGTTCCTAAAGAATGTTAGAATTAGCAAGTACGGAGTAACCCACTTGACAGAGCTCCCATAACTTGTCCAAGTATTCTATTCATTAACACGAAATTCACAAAGATAACATGTTGACTTTTCCTTCCATATGATCTGACCTCACAAAAACCCTGCTTTTCTATAGTTTGGGAATTTCTCTTTTACCAGTTCATAAAACTGGTATGCTTGCTTTGAATATAATAATTAGAAGAATTTGTCAATAACTTTGCTCTAAGAGAAAGAAATTGGTCAATCATCACAGATCATGTGAAGAAATAAAGATTTTAAAGGAACTAAGACAGCATTAAGTCCATGACAAATGCTTTAGAAGGAAATTTCTAATTGATAGAAAAAAAATATGCCTTTTCATTTGTAAGATTTAGAGTTTGATCTTGAAGGACTGCAAGTGTTGTCCAGGAGCAGTGGTCCACACCTGTAACCCTCGCACTGTAGGAGACCAAAACCTAAGCAAGAATGAGACCTTGTTTCTACTGAAAAATAATAGAAAAATTAGCCAGTTGTTGTGGTGGGTGCTTGTGGTCCTCAGCTACCTGGGAGGCTGAGGCCAGAAGATCATTTAAACTCAGAGTTTGAAGTTGCTGTGAGGTAGGCTGACACGGCAACAGTCTTGGGACAACCAAATGAGACTCTGTCTCGAAAAAAAAAATGCAAATATTATCATACAATCACTGATTTTATGATAGTGACACTAATTATAGTCATGAATTGAAAATAACTCATTTTCAGATGTAACAGTTTTATATTCTCCCAAATTTCTGGCAAAAGCTCACATCAACTTTATCACCATCTCATATTTTACTAAATATTTTGGTAGCTGAATTTAATCACTCCTGCCCCTTCTCTGCAGCATCGTTTTTAATGGGGGTCAGACCGGTCACTAATTTCCTCAACGCCCCCCACCTTTCTGCTAATCTTTGACACTGAAATCCTCTAACTGTGAGTTCCTTGATATGGACCTACAGACATTTCAGGAAATAGCAGGGTAACATGCTTATTGGTAGAAACATGATGATACACATGTATGCCACTTTCACTATAAGATTAAAAATTATAAAGGAGAGAAGATTAAACAGAACATATAATGTGTGTTTAGTTTATTCAGGCTGCCATAACAAATACTGAGTAACTAATAATCAATAAAAATTTATTTCTCACAGTTCTGGAGGCTGGGAAGTCCCAGATCAAGGCAGATGGTGTGTCTGGTGACGGCCTTGGTTTTTGGACTCTCAGACAACACCTTCTTGCTGCAGCCTCACATGGTGGAAAAGATAAGAGATCTCTTTGGCTTCTTTTTTAAGGGTCTTAATTCTACTCTGCCCTTGTGCTCTAATTAGCTCTTAAAGGCCCCACTTCTTAATTTTACTACCTTACTACCTTTACTTTGTTAAAATTTCAAGAAATGAATTTGGGGAGGGGAGCATAATATTCACACCATAACAGGAGTGTGAATACTTCACAGGAGTATTTTAAACTTAGAATCTGATTTCTGAACAGATTGATCAGTGAAAAGTTTACCTTTACCTATCTCTAATCCAGCATATTTACCCAGAAATGTGAACCATAGAAAGAAGCAGTGCTCCCGATTTATATAAATAAATAAATAAGTCCGTTGCTTTTAGAACCTAAAGTATTTTTTCCTCATTATCAGCACATAACATAGTTATGAAGAGCAAGTTTAAGCATGGACCACTGATGGCCAAGAAAAAGCAAGGAAACATGTCTAGAAGTTTGGCTTACTAATCCTTTGCCTCTGTCCTCAGAGTGAGACTCTGTAACAAGTCCCCTGTCATTCATTCCCCTGTAACACTCCCACCTTCCTCTATTCCTAACTTTCATAGACTTTATATTTAAAAAGTATAGAGCCCCAGTGTCTAGACACCTGATTTGCAACTCTAGCTATATAATGTACAGTACTGGGGAAGCTAGTTCTTCAAAGATATCCCCTTGCACCTTGCCTCCTCCCAATTCATACTCTTGTATATGCCCCACACAGACTGAATCTTCTCCAGGCCTATAATTAATTTTATTTTGTTGGTTTTTTTCTTTGTTTGTTTTGTTTTTGTTTTTGTTTTGTTCTTGTAGTTTTTGGCCTGGGCTGGGTTTGAACCCACCACCTCCAGTATATGAGGCTGGCGCCCTACTCCTTGAGCCACAGGTGCTGCCTATAATTCATTTTAGCTGATAGAATGCCGTAGAAGTGAAGCTAACCCATTTCCATGCCTGAGCCTTGAGATCTGAAAGCTTCTGCGTTTGTGCTTTCAGGAGCCCTAACCTACCATGTTAAAGATCTACTCACCATACTCAACAGACCGCAAGGAGATACCAGCTGTATGCATGGTCCATTTGGTGCTGAACAGGCCCTGTGAGTATAAAGAGGGAAGCCCAGCTTTCCAGTCATCTCCACAACGTCAGTAGGTATGTCAATGAACCATTTTGAAAATTCAAACCCATTTATGCCAAAAAAAAATTTCCAGTTGAATCCAGTCAGGCCACAAAATCATGAGAGAAAATGAAATGCCCATGGCGTTGTTTTGGGGTTGAGGGTAGGGGGCATTGAGTTTCAATTTGCCTTGTTTTATTGCACGAGAACAAGAGATTATTAAAATAAATGTTAACTCTGAAATCATCGGAGTCACTTGAACCTATCAAATTCAGTTTGATCATTTGTAAAATTACAATTCTAATATTAATACTTAATTCATTGAACTGGTTTATGTATTCAGTAAACAAAACATGTAAGGCTCATAAATCTGTATCTAACCCATACAGTCCACCTCAATAAAATATCAGTTAGTGCTGTTTTACTGGCTTTTCACAACTCTCTAAATTTCACAGGCTATTTTATAATTCTTGCCATTACCAATCATAGACGCTGAGTTTGACCTTGCCTTGTCCTCTTTTTCTTATTCTATATGGTGGTTAAAAGACAAGGCATATCTGTAAAAGCCCAAGTTTCCAGTCTGACTTGGCTATTTACTGCCCAACTTTGCAGAAGTCTCTTTGATCATTGTCTGCAGAATGGTCATGGCAACATTTGCCTCTGACTGCTGGGGTGAGGCTGGAAAATTTCAATATATATGAGGAATTATGTATGTGTTTTTGATTTACATATATTAGTTATATACTTAAGAACACTAACAATTAAGTCACTTAAGAACACTAACAATTCTTAAATAGGCATAGGAACTATTCTCTGAACAAATAACTTCTCCTTTGTGAAGTCTTCCTAGATATACTCAGAATTCTTTGCTTCTACTCCTGTGATTCCCAAATAATCTAGTAACATATGAAAAACCTCATGATGTATATAAGAACATTATGTTTTGATATGTTGATGTGTCTAGACAAATGGACTATGGATTTCTCAAGAATGGAGTCTATGTCCTAGTCACTTCTGTCACATGTACCTATGTTATAGAATATTGCCAGTCCAGGTGGCCCTCCACATCCATAAGATTTATATCTGTGGATTCAACCAACTATGGATTGAAAATATTTGAAAGAAAAGATGGTTGTGTCTGTATTGAACATGTACAGAATTTTATTCCTTGTCATTATTCCCTAAACAATATAGTGTAACAGCTACAATAGAACCTCTGTAAGTTGACCACCCAAAGGACTATAAAAAATTGTCATACCGAGGGCAGCACCTGTGGCTCAAAGGAGTAGGGCGCCAGCCCCATATGCCAGAGGTGGCAGATTCAAACCCAGCCCTGGCCAAAAATTGCAAAAAGAAAAATTGTTGTATCTATGGAGGTGGTCAACGTAAGGAACTAGGCCTACTATACAGATACATACGTGTATTTTACTTTCGTATGCAGCTTTTATTAGAGAATATTGTAAAAATTATACATACATAATTAAAATACATTAGCATACACACCTTATCTTATATGATCAATTCATTTCATAATCATACATAATCACCCACATTAACACACACACCGTATCATACAGAATCAATTCATTTACTGTCTGTTCTCTCATGGTTTACTCATTCTTTCTGAAAAAAAAAGAGTCAATCATGGTCTGATTCTTATTATTACAAATTTAAGTATAAAAAGCACTCTCAACACTAACTACACCACTCAGCATCCCTGGGCATTTTCCCACAGCAAGTGGCTTCAACTGCATTATCAGACATCTGACATCCTTTCTTTTGAAGTCTCTGCAATTTCTGGGTCATCCTCATTGGCTTCTTCCAATTCATCAGCTGCTTCATGCACTTTTATGCTGGTTTGTATTTGGGTCAACATTGCTTGGAAATTTGATTCTGAGACAGATTCATTACATTATCTCATCATCCATTGCAATAAAACCTTCAAAGTCAACTCCTCCAAATTCTGCCATAGGAGATGCATTGTCTGATGGGACCAAAACATCACACTCTTGGATTGTGACAGTCTCAACTTTCTTGAAACACTTCTGGCTGAATTTTATTTCAAGTAGAACAGATCCAGAGGATTAACTGATAAAGAAGATAAAGCTGCTTCCATAGGTGGACCACAGGCTTGTGTTTTAGCAATGACCCCTTGCAAGTGCTGGACTCAGTAGTGCATTTTAAATGTTTTGATGATGCTTTGGTTAAGAGGTTGGATTTTTGAGGTCATGTTTGGAGGCAGAAATTTCAGTGTCATGTTTATGAGATGATTTACTTACAGGTAGCCTGTACAGTTGTCTATTGTCAATAGAACAGACCATTTCTTCCTCATGTTTTGGCTGATACCCCTTAAGCCAATAACCCTTACCAACTCCTCAAATAGGACACTCGTCATCTATCACTTGTTCAATACCCAAGTGATTGGAAAGTCTTTGACTTCAGCTTCTTGAATGCACATGGTTTTGCCAATTTACCACTCTCCAAGAGTTTTAGTTTCTCTCTGGTTGAGTTAGTGCAATGCATAACTATGAAATGTTCTTTAGGAAGTTTTTACTCTTCTATTTTTCACCTTCATAACGATGCTCCTGTCAGGTATCACCTTGAAAGTCCATACTCCTCAGCATGTAAGATGTCATCACCTTTGTCACTTCTTGTGAAGTCCAGGAACTTTTTGATGAACTCTTCCATAATTTCTACTGTAACTTCATTGTATTCACCACACAAGACTTTCTGGGAGATCTTGTGTAGCAGTTTAAATTTCTCAAACCAACCACATGATACTTGGACAACCTGACTCTCCAGGCTTCCTGTAGTGTGTGAGATATCTTCATTATTCATTCCAAAATTATTTTCTTCATACCTTAGTAGAATGGGATTTTGCTGTTTGAAGCCAAGAACCCTGACCAGTACACTACCCTTGACAAGGAAATTCTTGGGAAAATGGCTATAATTAAAATCCCTAAAGGGGCCAGGCATGATGCTCATGCCTATAATCCTAGCACTCTGGGAGGCCAAAGCAGGTGGATTACTTGAGTTTAGGAGTACAAGATCAGCCTGAGAAAAAGCAAGCCCTCATCTCTACTAAAAAAAAATAGAAGAACTGAGCCAAGAGGATCACTTGAGCTCCAGAGTTGGAGGTTGCTGTGGAATATGATGCCACAGCACTCTACTCAGGGTGACAGCTTGAAACTCTGTTGAAAACAAACAAAAACAATCCCTAAAAGGAGACAGTGATATTTTTATTATTAAGAAAAATTGAGAAAGGAAAAGAATACAAAAGACAGTGATATTGGGAAAAAGAACTAAGGACTGTCGCTACTTGTAAACCCCAAACCCAAAATGTTTAATGTTAATCCATGGGTTTTCTGGAGAGCAAATAAATAAGTTAAGCAACAATAAGATTTTTTATATAGTCTTCAAATTCTTGCAATGTAAATACTATAGGAAATAACAGTGTGGGTCCTTGAAAGACAGTCATAGCAAAGAAAGAAAAAGCTCATGGGTAAGAGTTTGTCTCACTTTTAGATATTTCAAATGAGACAAGGATCGTATTTGATGAACTAAAGATGTAAATTGGCCAAATGCTCAGATTTCTTTCTTAACATTTACATCGTTTACAGCTTTATTGAAAAGATTTATCTAACAGATCTGTACCTCTTTTCCAAACGTCCTTTACACCCACTACACAATGGAACGGTAGAACAACAAACTGCTTGATCATTGATCTCTCTATCCTTAAGTGCTTTTATTGCTTCTCTACTAGCGATTTGGAATGTACAATAGTGAAATGGAAATAATCAGTTACTGGGGAGTTTTAGATTTGGCTGAGTCAAAACCACAGCTCATGGGAACTGTGACCTTTTTAGCTGTGTTTTAAAAGGAACATGCGAGTAAGATTTGATAAAAGCTGTGGGAGTGAATCATTCTCAGAGCAAATCACAAGCATTTTTCAAAGTGGAGTGTTCATATCCACTGAGAGGAAAGAATGATATATAGAGAACTGTACTTCTCTTTTTTCTTCCCAAAGACTCAGTGTGCCTGGGGGTGGGAGTGAAAGGGCAATGATACAGGGAAACACACATTCGGTTCTCGTAGCCCATGGGGGGCCTTCTTCACTCTGCCTTCCTTCTCTGATTTCCTGGAGCCTATGTTGCTCTTATTAATACAGAAAACAATAGAAAACAATATATGATATTATGGCTACTTATTTGTTTCATATCCCCTATTAAGGGGGATATGTAGTTTGTATAAAGGACTTAAGGGAGAAGGCTTGACTTAAAATGTTTGTTTTTAATATGGCTTTTAAAAATTAAATCATAGCTGTATACATTAATGCAATCATGGGGTACAATGTGCTGTATTTATATACAATTTGAAATGCTTTCATCAAACTGCTCACATAGCCTTCATGGCATTTTCTTAGTTATTCTGTTAAGGCATTTATATTCTACACCTAGTAAATTTCACGTGTACCCTTGTAAGATGCACCATAGGTGTGGTCCCACCAGCTACTCTCCCTCCACCTACCCTCCCCCCTCCCTTCCCCTCGCCCTCCCCTTTTCCCTTCTTCTTGGGCTATATTTGGGTTATAGTTTTCATAAGAAAGCTATAAATTGGTGTCATAGTAAGACTGAGTACATTATCATCCACTAGCAGAGGTTATGAAAAAATTACATAATAAAGGTGTTATTTTATTAATTGATCAATTTTCCCCCCAAATCAGAAAAGTTATTTTTAAACTCAATTTAAATATTAGCCTCCTGGGGTTTGAAAGTAATAGGCAATTTAAGGAGCAAGAATGGCATCTAAAGAAAAAATTATGCTTTAATTGCAATGTCTAAAAATTTCTATACAGCAGTTCAATTTTATTTCGAGAACTTCAGTTGACAATGGGAATCATCTATCACAGAATCTTTCTTTAGTTTAATCAATGTAACATTTGGACTTTTTTTTCCTATTTACCTTTGAAGCGGTTGTTTATATTAGTTGTGATAAACTGCTTAGTATTGACATTGTAAAGTCCAAAAAAGATAAAACATTACATGAAACAACCTTAACCTGAGTCTTTTCAGCTTTGGTAATCTAGAGCCAAGCATGTCAGTCAGAACATGAGGACTTAATAAATACTTGTCAGTTTGGTTTATAGAAAATACCACTTTAGACCCTGGGTACACACAGTTTGACAATTAAGTTCATGTACTTATGCTAGAAAAAGTGTTACATACCTCATTGCTAAATATCACTGTTGTCATTTTCTAAGTACTCCCATTGGGGATCTATATATCAATGCTGGCACCTAGTCCGTGCTTCAAAGCAATTTTGGAACTCTTTTTTGGCGAATGGCCATTTAAGCTGTTGTCATATTACCCTTGAGGTCCTGAATATCATCAAAATATCTTGCTTTCAATATTTCCTTTACCTTCAGGTAAATAAAAGAGTCACTGGGGGCCAGATCAGGTGAGTAGGGAGAATGTTCCAATACAGTTATTAGTTTACTGGCTAAAAATTTTCTCGAAGGCAGTGCTGTGTGAGCTCTTTGCTTTTGTTAATTGGTGAGCTGCTCTGGGGACCGTATTTGCCCACTCCTTTCTCATGCCAAAGTCTTCAGCTATGTGAGCTATGCTGCCACAGCACTCTACCCAGGATGACAGTTTGTTTCTCTTTTGTTGTTTACGTGGTCTGCTATATTTCTGTCAGTCAGTTGGTAATTTTGATACATAATTTGACAGATGTTTGCAATGTTTTCATCAGGTCTGCTCATTACTGGCCACCTGACCTTTCTTCATTATTGATGCTTTGTCTCCTCTCAGAAAAATGCATTTGATCACTGGTGCTTTCTTCATGGCATCATCCCCATAAACTTGGACTAACGTGTCCTTGATTCACTTCCACTTGCCATGTTTAACAAGAAATTTGATATTTGTTCATTGCTCTCATTCAAACTCCAAAATTCTCATGACAGCACACGAAAACAGTAATGCACACCACTCAGCAAGACACTGCCACATGCTACCATGAACACCACTATGAACCACTGATACACCAAGATTATGTATGCAACCTTACTAAGCTTTTGTTCAGTGCTGCCAACATAAGTACATGGTGGCAAGTTCATGAACTTAATTGTCATATTTCATGTAATATTCCTAAAATTAAAAGGAATGTATAACTATAAACATAATAAAAGAAAAAGAAATGATCATCTCACTCTTTTAAAAATGATGTCATTTTCCAAAGAAAATTATAGTCCAGTATTATTAATGAGCAATTTTCCTACTTTATTAAATTTTGGTGAATGAGAATATTCTCTTGGCAACAGAGTGTCTCCAACTTATTCTTAATTTGATCCCTGTCTGTTCTATCTTGACATAAAGACAAATGGAGATTGTGCAAACCCCTGGGCTCTCTACTGCTTTTTGTTGTAAAAATGCTTGTCATGCCCAAAGTTTAAAAAGGGATGGAGCATAACCACTCTTTCATTTTCTTAGAAGGCAAACTTAGTCCCTTTTAGTATGGTTCAGATTAAGCTGAGTAACTTCTTTTTCCATTATTTCTTCAAATTAAGTGATCCAGACACCATCTCACTTCAAGGACTGATTATTTCTCAGCAGTATAAATGAGAATTATGCCACCTTAACTCAGCTAAGAAACAATTGAGGGTTAGTGGCTAGGAATTCTCTAAAGTGTTGTCCCATTATTTATCCATAAACCTTTTGGGTACCAGGTTGAATTAAATGGAGGCTCTTTGCTGATGTTCTGACTAAGGGCAGAGGGTTAAAGAGGCTAATGCATCTGTACCTCACAGAAGAAGGTGTAATCTCTTTTTCAGCTGTATATTGAGGTCTATCCTCTGACATGCTGTGAGAGAGTAAAGTAGGGGTTTGCAGGAAAATGTGATCCTGGCCATATTGAAGAAGGAGTTACTAAGACTAGAGGAAATAGAGGGGTAGGCTTGTTCTGGTTTCCTGAGACAGTGTTTGTCACATGATTGGAGAGGAGCCCATATTATGTCACTTTCTCTTCCTACCAAACAGCAAATTTAGCACTCTAAATAGTGTGTCATGACATGCATTTTCTCTTCCCTTTACAGTATATGTTATAGGTTGAATTGTGTCTACACATGAACAAAATACATTGATGTCTCAAATCCTCAAATACCTTACTCAGAATATGACCGTTCATGAAAATAGGGTCTTATAGTATTAATTAAGTCACTTTAAAGTCCTTAAAGATGTACCTAATGTGATGTGACTGGTGGCTTTATGAAAAAGAATTTGGACACAGAGACAGACACATACATATAGGAGACAATATGAAGACAGCCATGTGAGGATGGAGGCAGGATTTGGACTGAAGCCGATGAAGGCCAAGGTTTGCTGGCTACCACCAAAAGGTAGGAAAAGGCAAGGTAGGATCCTACCAGAGTCTCAGAGAAAGTATGTTCTGCAGACATCTTTATTTTGGACTGCTAGCCTCCAGAACTCTGAAAGAATACATTTCTGTTATTTAACACCACCTAATTTATGGAAATCTGTTATGGGAGCCCTGGCAAATGAATACTGTTTTAGTTTGGGCTGCCATAATAAAATATTATAAATTCACTAGATTATAAACAACAGAAATGTGTTTCTTACAGTTCTGGAAGCTGGGAAGTCTAAGATCAATAGATTAACAGATTCATTGTATGGTGAGGACCCACTTTCTCATGGATGGTGCCTTCTCACTCTGTCCCCACATGGAAAAAGAGTGAATGAGCTCCTTTGAGCCTATTTTATAGTGGCACTAATTCCATTCATGAGCATTGTATCCTAAGATCTAGTCATCTTCCCAAAGACTCCACCTCCAAATACCATTGTCTTGGGGGTTAGAACTTGAACGTTAGTTTTAGAAAGGCAAATTCAGATAATAGCCAAAATATAATGCTTGACTCTAATTTAGTGTTCTTTTTGCATAGGAATAAGTGGCTAGAAGTATGAGGTTATCAAATGGATCCCAAAAAGTCCATAAGTCATTCAGACTGAAGTAATCATTTTGGTACATATGTAAATACATCATCATTATATTTCATCAGTACCTACTATTCCAGTTTGGTTTTTGTTCCCCTTTATTACTCAGTTTGAGGAACAAAGACTTTCCCCCTTCATTATGGTTTATCAAGCTTTGTAGAAGCATTATCATGTAATTATATTTGCTTTCTGATATAAAGATGCTATTCTTGACTTCAAGTGGTTTGTTGGATATATAATGTTGAGTCATGTTGCTATAGATATTTAGCAACAATCATATGTTCTGTGCATTGTTATTAAAAACTCCCTATTTTGCCATCTTTGGAGAAAGTGCAAAATAAAACATTGAATATATTTTAAATTTTGTTTCATAAGTAGGAAAAAGCGAGTACAGAACATTAAATTTCATACTTTAAAAAGAATTGTCGTATGAAATAAACCTATAATGGAAAGAGACTTTCAAAGATGGTGAGGTAAGAATGGGGGCTTTTTAGTTATTTTTATAAAACCACAGATCAATGGCTTGAAAGTAAATTTATGTTGCCATGTTTTAGATTAAAAAAAATGAGGAGTTCTTTGTTGATATTTTATCAGTTTCTCATAATTACTTTCTATTTGTCCTATCTTCTTGTCATTCTGAAATATCAAATTAGTTTAAAGTAAATGTTTATTGTTCTTCCTAGACATAACAGAGTTTGCCTAAGATATTTTGATTTTATGTTTCAAACTCAAAGAATAAAAACAGGAATATGTATTCTCAGGGTACAGATAAAGCTGTAAAGTTATGCAGTAGTTATAAGACTAGACTTTGGAGGAAGAGAGAGTAGGATTAAAATCTTAGATGACCATATTTTCTAGCTGTGTGATCTTTGGCAACGACATTATTTTTATAATACCTCAATTTCTTTATTTGATACTAGGAAATTAAATTTAACTTACAAAGCTTTAAGAAAAAGATTTTAAGAAAAATTAAGTCATGTAGTAATCTCATAATTATCATTATGTAATAAGTGAAAACTCTATTTCTCACTTTTTAAACATTTTTCCCTATACTCACTGGTAGGCGTTTGTAGTTCTTGAAAAGAAAAGAGCATGTTTTAGAAGTCAGATGTGAATCTCACTCATATGGTGTTTCACATTTCTAAAGTGACCAGTTGTATTACCAGCTTTTCAGTTATCCTTGACAAAACTCCTTGATTTATTCTCTACAGAGATCACAGATGATTTTCATAGATAAGATCTAGTAAGGATGGTATGAAAATGTATGCCTAATGAAATCTGCCAGTGTGGACTGTGAAAGTTTTCCCATCATATAATCTACGTTTTTCCTTTTCCCATAAAAGCTTCTATTACATCAAGTTGTATCATTCGTTAGACGATTCCAAATCAAATATACTCACTTTGTAAGTTAGATGATTTCTGCACATGCCACAGGCATAAAAACTGACCTTAAATTTAAAAAGAAATCAGGTTGTTATTATTTTGTCTTTGAAACTCAATGAGTTTTGTGCTAGGAATTAGCTTTTTCTTTCTTTTAGTACCAAAGGATATTTTTGTCAGAGTTCCTCTGACATTGTTTTCATGTTGCACAAAGTGGAAGGGAATCAGTTCATGCCCCTGTAGCTATTTAGCTCTGCTTGAATACCTGGGGAGAAACATGGCTCTGTTCATGCAACAATCAGAGAGTCTCAGAGAAAACACCTGGAAAAATAGTCTGAAGTTGTTTTGTCATTGTTACTATATCAAATATTAGTTTTCTCTTGTACCTTGACATTTGCAGACAGAGATTTGTCAGCAATTCCATATTTTACAATAAAGAATTTTTAGCATGACTCAGAGTAGTGGGGAGAAGTATTTCCATATTGGCCATTTGGGCAAAATTCCAGGGACTTCAGACAGTCATCTTGCAGGCTGCAAAATCACAGGAAGACAGAAGAGTCAAATGCCAGTCTGTCAACTCCTTGAAGAAGATGGATGGAATTATCAATAAACCAATAAAGCAAAGAGAGACTGATGCAAAGCAGTGGCGCCTGTGACAAGGAGCTAGCTGCAGGAGTGACAAGGCAGAAGTCAATATGGAAGCTTATTACAGCTGGAGCTGATAAGTGATATCATCATCAATAAGTAGAGATCGAGCCACCTGGGAGAAATCATGTCCCATCAGTCAGGACCGTCAGAGTTGTTGGCAGATATAGCACTGTGTTTCATTCTAGGAATGGGATAAACTCATTCTCCACTTTCTATAGAACTCTATGGTCCAAGGATAGTAAGATAAGGGTATATACATCTAGACCAACAACTTCCTGACTCAATCTGCTGCAAGGCAGATTTGATAGGGAGGTCTATTGGCTATAGCTTTAACTTCATCTGGTGTCACCTGCTGTAGCTGATCACCAAAACATGATACTTTATTTTTGAAGATTAATTATTTTTTAAGAAATGTTTATACCAGAGTCCAATCTGGGTTGACATGAAGTCACTCTGCTATTCTATTATTACTCAAATGTCCTTGTCAAAAATCTTTAGCCTATCAGTAAATATTAGATGATGCCTCATCATCAAAATGTGCAAATTTTATTCAAACAACTATATGTGTATGTCTTTTTGTGTACTAATGAACAAAATAAGTAACTTTATCAATGAGTGGAGGAAAGTTTTTATGGATTATGGAAATTTAAGACTATTATGATTAAAGCATGATGCTTATTTAGAGAGACCAGTTCTAATCCACAGGTCAAAATGGGATAATTTCAAACACTTTGAACTGTTGAATTTTTCCAATAATGCATATTTTGTGTAGCTATGACCTCTCTGTTGTTTTGAAGACCCAGAAGAGGTAACCTAGGAAATTAACCCATGTCAACATAGCATTTCATCATTAATTTTTTTTTTTTTTTATAAATTAGAGGTGGTTAAGTCAGTCTCATTGATACAGATAATAACAAATTTATTCTATAATCAGATAATCAGACTCTGGTAAATTTGTATGTTTTCTAAATGAAGTTCACATTTTACAACTATGCTGAATCATTTAGTCTAATTACTATACCCAGAATCACTAGATTCCCCTTCACCAAAAGTGTGAAAATCTCAAGAAATTCACTTCCAAAGACAAAAAAAAGCTAAGGTTAATCCTTGTGAGTATGGGGAAGGAAATTTATTGCATAACCCAGTGAGCATATTGAAATTGTGCAGTAAGAGACTAATATTGGAGGTAGAAAAAGATGGTAGACCAGAAACATCTCCTTACTCGCTACCTGTGGCAAGAAAGGGGAAATAAAACTCTAGTCACCTTTGGCTGGAAGAACTGGAGGAACCCAAGGACATCACTCAAGAACACAGTGAAGCACTGGTAGACTACAGGAGCCAGTAAGAAGGTCTGTAGTTGAAGTTAACCAGCACAGAAAATGAATGCTTAAAAACAGGTGAGGACAAGGTGGCCATCCAGTCCAGAGGACAGGGGACAAGAAAGGGATGTTCTGTACTT
The DNA here is from genome assembly GCA_963575145.1 of Galago senegalensis. Classification (NCBI taxonomy): domain Eukaryota; kingdom Metazoa; phylum Chordata; class Mammalia; order Primates; family Galagidae; genus Galago; species Galago senegalensis. Next base: position 50,154 of record CAUYTI010063041.1, read on the forward strand.
TTTTGCTTTGAGGCTAAACCTGCTCACTGGAGTGACCTTGGAAGACTTAAATGAGTGGGCGGGTTCAAACAATACCCAACAGCCAAAATTGAACACCAGTTAGGTGAATTCACCATTGGCTTGGCTAATAGCTGAGCACTGCCACTGTGGGAAAGCTATATGGGAGAAACAATCCACAGGATCCTAGTTCCTGAGTCCTGGTTCACCTACTGAGCTCAGGCATTCACCCTTGGGATGAGCTAAGTGGGGATTATTGTCAGGGGGGCACTGTATGATGTGCCTTCTAAGGATTCTGGCAAGAGCTTTAGGACTGAATCCTGTGGGGACTGAATGGTGATGAAGCAACCAGGTCCTGATCAAGGCAACTAAGTCAGGAAGACAAGACTCTTGTCAGCAACTAAGAGACTGGCTCCAGGCCCTATTTACAGCAAAACAATCTATGTTCTCCATCTCCTAACATAACAGAACCACCTGATGTACAGACAATATACTGCTCTCTCTCTCCATAACATTATGTAATATATGATACACACACACACACACACACATATGTTATATATATGTATATATAATTTAGTAGATTTTTGGTTGTATTTTTATTTTTCATTTTCACTTTCTTCAATAGCAAGGGCTCCTCCATTTTTTTTTTGTTTTTTTTTTTCAGCCCCTTCTAGTCTCCTTTTGTTTCTTATTGCTCTCCTTTTTTCTCTCATGTGGTATATTTTTCTACTTTTATTATCTTTATCACATACATTTTTCAGAAAACAGCTAAGAGATCCCTTTTATCTTTTTTATACAATTATATTTTTAATTTTCTTTATATATACTTATTCTGTTCTCTGAGAGCTTGAGGGTAATGGCTTTGGACTGGCTAGGGGGATCATGACATTGGTCTAACTTTGGCCTTTGGAAAGACAATTTGGGCTGGTCCCCTTGGTGACATACTACTGAATTTTTAATTTTTTTGGAGGGGGGACTTGTTTTATTTTTTTCTTTCCATATGGTAGAAGTGGGGACTTGCTTTTGCCTAGGAAGATAAAGAACTCCTGACTTTGAGGGATCTGCCAACCCAGGACCCCAAAGTCCTGGAGTTGTGGGTGTTGCCATCATACTATTCCAAAATTGTTAAATTCCTAGAACATAACAACAAAGAAGCTACAGGTCATCAAAACCTGTGGGACACTGCAAAAGCAGTCCTAAGAGGGAAATTTATTACATTAGATGTCTACATCTTAAAAAAGAGAAAAAGAGCACAACAATAACCTAATGAATAATTTTCGAAAATAGAAAAGCAAGAACTATCTAGTCCAAAACCGTGCAGAAGAAAAGAAATAACCAAAATAAAATCAAAATAAATGGAATTGAAAAGAAAAGAATCATTCATAAAATTAAAATGAAACATTGATGCTTCAAAAAGATAAACTAAATCAATAAATATTTGTTTAGATTAACCAAAAGCAGAAAAGTAAAACCTCAAATTATCTCAATCAGAAATGAAAGTGAGAAATAACAACAGATATCAGAGAGATATAAGAGATTGTCTCTGAGTACTATAAGAAACTCTGTGCCCAGAAATTTGAGAATGTGGAGGAACTGGACCAATACCTGGAACCACACTCTCTCCCCAGACTTACCCAAGAAGAAATATATCTCTTCAACAGATCAATATTCAATATTGAGATCAAAGAAACAATAAAAATTATTCAAACAACAACAACATCCCTGGACCAGGTGGCTTCACACCAGAATTTTAGCAAACCTTCAAAGAACTTGTACCCATACTGCAGAAACTATTCCAAAACATTGATAAAGAAGGAACCTTCCCAAACATATTCTATGAAGCAAAAATCACCTTGATTCCCAAACCGGAAAAGGACCCAACTAAAACAGAGAACTATAGATCAATTTCACTAATGAATGCAGAAGTACTGAATAAATTCTTAGCCAATAGATTACATCTACACATTAAAAAAATTATACATAACAGTCAATGTGGCTTCACCCTAGGGATGCAGGGCTGGCTTAACTCTAAGATTCAACCACAAGACTCCTGGAAGTGATCAAGAAATACAGTAACATCTTAGGTTATAAAATTGTCCACAAATCAGTAGTCTTTGTATATACCGATAATAGCCAAGTAAGAAACTAATCAGTGAAAATTACCTTCACAGTAGTTTCAAAGAAAATGAAATACCTAGGAATATACCTATCAAAAGATGTGAAGGAGCTCTACAAAGAGAATTATGAAAACTTAAGGAAAGAAATAACAGAAGACATTAACAAATGGAAGAGCATACCATGCTCCTGGCTAGGAAGACTCAACATTGTTAAAATATCTATACTTTTAAGCAAGCTACAGATTCCATGCAATTCCATTGAAATATCAAAATCATACTTTGAGGAACTGGAAAAAATGGTTCTTTGTTTTGTATGGAACCAGAAAAAAGCCCATAAAGTCAAGGCAATTTTCAGTAATAAATACAAAGCTGGAGCCATCACTCTACAAGGCTTTAGGCTATATTACAAGTCCACAGTGATCAAAACAGCATGATATTGGCACAAAAATAGAGACACAGACATTAGTGACTGAATAGAAAACCAGCCTCTTACTGATCTTTGATAAACCAGACAAAACCATACATTGGCAACAAGAGTCCCTATTCAAGAAATGGTATTGGGAGAACTGTATAACTACATGTAAAAGACTGAAACTAGATCCTCACTTTTTACCACTTATAAAATTTGACGCAAGATGGATAAAAGATTGAAATCTAAGACATGAAATTATAAAAATCCTATAAGAAAACTCTTGAAGATATTGGCCTGGGGGAAGATTTTATGAAGAACACTTCAGTGACAATTGCAACAACAACAAAAATAAATAAATGGGCCTTAATTAAACTGAAAAGCTTCTGCACAGCTCAGGACACAACAATCAAAGCAAATAGACAACCTTCAAAATGGGAAAAGATATTTGAATGTTATGAATCTGACAAAGGTTTGACAACTAGGATGTATACAGAATTCAAATTAATCAACAAAAAAAGAGCAAATAACCCTATTACTGGGCAAGAGACATGAACAGAACCTTCTCTGAGGAAGACAGACGAATGACTAACAAACATGAAAAAATGCTCATCATCCCTAAATCACCAGAGAAATGCAAATCAAAACCACCCGGAGATATTACCTGATCTGAGTAAGAGCCCACATTGCAATGTCCCAAAACTGCAGATTCTGGCTCAAATGTGGAGAGAAGGAAACACTTTTACACCGTTGGTGGGACTGCAAACTAATACAGCCTCTTTGGAAAGAAGTATGGAGACTATTCAAAGAACTCAAATTAAACCTCCCATTTGACCCTGCCTTCCCACTACTAAGCATCTACCCAGAAGGAAAAAAAATCATTTTGTCATAAACATATTTGCACTAGCTCATTTATCACAGCTAATTTATACTCACCAAGATGTGGAAACAACCCAAATGCCCATCAGCTCAGGAATGGAATAATAAAGTGTGATGTATGTATACCATGGAATATTATTCTGGTTTAAATGGAGTTGAAACACATTCTTATTAGTAAAGTGTCACAAGAATTGAAATGCAAATTTCCAATGTACTCCATGCTAACATGAAGTCAATAGATGATCTAATTCACACCACAGAGAAGAAATACTCATTTCAATTCACATTGGGGGAAGGGGGAATGAGAGAGGGGATTTAGGAGACAAGGGAGTTTTTGGGGTGCTGCAACTTAATGGTCACAATGTAGGGGCATATGGCACATTTTTGGCTTGTGGGACACAACTACGGTGCCTAACAAATTCAAATGCTGTGATCTGGTCATTTTTACCCTCACATTAACCACGAATTTAAAAAATAAAAAGAGAGAGAGATAAAAGTAAGAAAGAGAGAGAAGGAAAGGAAGGAGGGAAGGGAGGGAGGAAGGAAGGAAAAAAGGAAGGAAGGAAGGAAGGAAGGAAGGAAGGAAGGAAGGAAGGAAGGGGAAGACTGGTGAGTTTGAACCCAGCTCAGGCCAGCTGAACAACAGTGACAACTGCAACAAGAACAACAACAACAACAACAAAAATAGCCAGACATGTGGCGGGTGTCTGTAGTCCTAGCTACTTGGGATTCTCAGGCAAGAGAATTGCTTAAGCCCAAGAGTTTGAGGTTACTGTGAGCTGTGATGCCATAGCACTCTACCAAGGGTGACATAGTGAGATTCTGTCTTAACAAAAAAAAAGAAAGTTAGTTCACTTCTACCTAGGCCATCTCAGATTATAACTTACAAAATCATAAAGGGAAGTAGGATATGGTTAGGAGTATAATTGCCAGACATAATATAAGACTCATAGTTAAATTTGAATTTCAATAAATACTTTCTTAATGTAAGTATGCCCCATGAAATATTTGGGACACACTTATACTAAAACATTATTCATCATTTATCTAAAATTCAAATGCAGGTTTCCTGTACTTTTATTTGCTAAATTGGACAACTCCAAAGACAGCTCTTTGATATTTCCATGCTAAGCTGAGATAGAAAAGTATCTTTCTCATTTTCAGCTTCCTGTACTTGTCTCTCACAGACTACTTTAGAATTCTTTAATTCCCAGCTTCCCTGACCCACTGCAGATGGACACTCTGTACAGCTCCAATTGCCTCCGTCAATCTTGACTCTGCTCAGATTTAATTTAAGCCTCAGGATACATTGCAGCATTTGTTCAATTGTTCTCCTTCCGCATATAGGTCATTCTTTGGCACATTGGTGGAATTCCAGGTAATGCTATATATGACTATACCACAGGATTAGGTCCGTTGTTCTCAGAGGTAGTTATTTCCTCATTTTCTTCCTGCCCTGAATCTTCTGCAATGTGAATACAATATTAATATCCCCAGCATCATATGAGACCAGTCCAGCAATAAAAAGAAAACCATCCATCCAATAAACTGTCCCGTTACAATAATAGGATGAGATCATCCAAACTAACTTTTAATGGGATGTTTTAGCACTCAGCATCTAACATCCCTATTGCAGTGTGTCTGCCAGAATCCAGTATTATTTTCCACCTATGGTTCAATGCATTTCACCCTCCTCCCTTTTGTCTTATTTCCCTGATGTACCAAACTTAGTCCAGCACTCACAATTGCTGCTTCTGGGAAGAACTAGAAATCTAAATGCACCAGAAAACAAATAGCAATACTGAAGCTCATTCCATGCATACTAAGGCTGTCTTACCTCTAAATTCAAAAGAGATTCCTTTCTTATTGTCTGACCTTCTCAGTCAAGTTTGGGCATATTCAGTAATATGCTTGTCATTCAGACCAATAAGCTGATAAGTGACTGCTTTAGTGCAATTGGTTAATATTTAGGGAGAAAGGAAGTTCAATGACATTCATAGAGCTTTTTAAGTTAGAGAATTGTCTGTGGTCATGATTCAATTGTTTGAATTTTTTCTTCCAGGAAATGTTCATGTAATTTGTTGGTAGCATTTTTCATTGATGACTTGAGATTTTAATGGGGAAGGGGGGAGGAGCCTGGGAAAAATACCCTGTAATAAACATAATCTTTATATATAATGGTAACCTAGTCTTTAGTCAATTATATCTATTCCTCTTCCAAAAAAAAATACCCCCTGCTTATCAATTTCCTTTCTTAAGAAATTACATTGTCACTTACAGAAATAATAGGTACCCTTTTATTTCTTTCTCAAATTATGTGACCAAAAATGTAAGCGGAACTCTTACTTGGAATTTGTCTAGACCAGGTTCTTAACTTTTGACTACAATATTCTTAACTCAAGACAGCTGTAATTTAATCATGAGCCTTAGAAGCTAGATAATAAGTATGTGTATGTGTGCTTTGACTAATAAATGGCTGCACTAATAAATGACCAAAGAAAAAGTTCTCTCAACCTCTTGTATAGAAAAATTTAAAATTAGGCATGGTGACTCACACCTATAATCCTAGAATTCTTGAGCTCAGGAGTTCAAGACCAGCCTGAGCAAGACTGAGGCCCCCATCTTCACTAAAAATAGAAAAACTAGCTAGATTTTGTGGCCAGTGTCTGTAGTCTCACCCTACTTGGGAGGGTGAGGCAAGACAGTCACTCAAACCTAGGAGTTTGAGGTTGCTGTGAGCCATAATGCCAGGGCACTCTACCCAGGGTAACAGACTCACTCTGTCTCAAAAAATATACATATATTAGAATTAAATTTTTATCTCACACAATATATCAAAATCAATTTAGGTATTGAGATAGGAATCCAGCAAGCCCAACTTGTTAAAAAGTTATAAGACTCAAACCAAAATTTCTGCCAAAAACAGAAAGACAGGATAAAGGGAACAGACTGATGAAGACCAGCAATGTCAAGATGGCAGCAAGAACAACCTCTGCTTACCCTTGTACTTTAACATGCCCTGCGTGTAGTGCATTAGCAAACTAAATAAAACTCCCATCAGCACTGTGACAGTTTACAGTCACCATGATAACCCCCAGAAGTTAATTAAAAGGTATGAAAAATGGAGGAAGCCCCATTACAAGAAATCTCCACCCTATTCCCAAAAACTCCAAGAATAATCCATCACTATTTTAGCATATATTCAAGAGATATCCATAAACAGAGTTTGCCAACAATGTAAAGCTGCTACTCCATGGAATAATCTGCTTGCTGTTTATTTAATAAATTTTGCTTTCCTTTCTAAGGCTCAAGATTGAATTCTTTCCTGAGTTTTCGACTTTTAGGCCAGACTCCAGTTTGGGGATCTACTCTCCTCTATCAGCACCGTAAGTGGTAGAAGAACCTATATATGAATCCTACCTAATTAAGAAGGAGAAATGAACTTTCTAAGTGTGCCATCAAGGTAAAAACCCGATACAAGAAATTATTTTATTTTATTTTATTTTGGCCAGGGCTGGGTTTGAACACACCACCTCCAGCATATGGGGCTGGTACCCTACCCTTTTGAGCCACAGGCATCTCCCACAAGAAATTATTAACAGCTTGACTATATTCAAAGTAAGAATTTTATTTGACATAAAAAAATCTTGTGGATAAAATTCAAAGGTAAACAAACAATAACAGTTTAATTACAGTTGACAAAGTATTAAGATCTATCTATAATATTAAAATTACTGTAAATAAAATACAATGATATCGTAAGGTAGGAAACACACAAAATCTCAAAAGCAATTAGTCAGAGTTTTGAAATAGAACCTGCTAGTACCAGGAAGTTCGAATTTTAAAAAAATATTCTTTCTCTGCTGGGTGTAGGGGCTCATACTCCAGGAGTCAGAGGCAGGAGGATCCCTTGAGCTCAGAAGTTCAATACCAGCCTGAGCAAGAGCCAGACTCCACCTCTACTAAAAATAGAAAAGTTAGCTGGGCTTCATGGCAGGCACCTGTAGTCCCAGCTACTTGGGAGGCTGAGAAGGAGGATTGCTTGAGCCCAGGAATTTGAGGTTGCTGTGAGCTAGGCTGATGCCTGGACAACAAAATGAGACCCTGTCTCAAAAAAAAAAAAGAAGAAGAAGAAAAATAAGAATTTTACGCCTTTATCAAAGTACAGATGTGGTTAACTCGGGCAGTTTTCATATTGTGTGGTGGAGGTGGATTTGGTGTCTTTTGTGAGCTTGGATCTTCCCGTGATGAAATGGCACCTTTGTGTTCAGAAGCCACAAAAAAGAATGCGTGTTTGAGCATGTGCATGCATGCGTCTGTGCGTGAGTGTGTGTGCATGTGCATTCGTGTGTGGGTGTTGGGTGCTCCAGGGCTTGCAGCCATAGTTTAAGACAACATATTACAAGGGCGTTGGGCCTCTTTTGACACAATACCAATTGTAAAACCATTTTATAGGATTGGGGGCCGGTGGCTCACCCAGATACTCCCAGCACCCTAGAAGGCTTGAGACAGGTGGATTTTCTGAGCTCATAGGTTCAAGACCCTGTTTCTAAAAACAGCAGGGCATTGTGGTGGGCACCTGTATAGTCCAGCTAGTGCGGCTAGTGCGGAGGCTGAGGCAAGAGAATCACTTAAGCCCAGGAGCTTGAGGCTGCCGGGAGCTGTGTCTCCATGGGTGACAAAATGAGACTCTGTCAAGGGAGAGGGGAAGAAAGGAAGGAAACATTTTGTATTCCGACTCTTATTTTGGGTGAGGGTTTTATCTGGGTCTGCAGTGGCTAGCTGAAAACCAGGAAACTAGAAATAAAACTTGGAGACATCAAATTAGTACCAACTATAGAGTAGCAGTGAGGAAGGAAGTTATTTAGGGGGGAGGGATATTCATTTCAGAATCCTTTATTGTGGGCACCCATAGCTAAAAATTGGCAGCGCCCCTAGCAGTGCTGGCCACATACTCCCAGGGTGGCTCGTTCGAACCAGCCCGGGCCAGCTAAACAACACCAACAACTGCAACAAAAAATAGCCATGCATTGAGGGAGGTGCCTGTGTAGTCCCAGCTCCTTGGGAGGCTGAGGCGTGAGAATTACTTGCCCAAGAGCTGGAACTTGCTGTGAACTGTGACAACAGCGCTCTACAGAGGGTGACATAGTGAGACTCTCTTAAAAAAAATCCTTTAGAAATAGAAAGATTCTATTTTAAGTGTAAAAATCCATATTTTAAATAGTATTTTTACTAGTTAGCTTAATCTTCACTGGGTAAAACCAGTGATCTTTGTAGATGAAATGTTAAAAGAAGTGAGAAAAATGATTTTTATCCTTAATTATATTGTGGTTAAGATGTGGAACAGTCCTTTAATGTGTATTTATTTATGTAAAATTTTGTTGAAGACCTGGGCCACTGTGTATTTGAAATTTGTCACTTGCTTTTCTCGTGTTTGCAGTCATGGTTGATCGTTACACTGATAAACATAAGAGCTCACACAAAGGGGGTCTGGCGGGTTATTGTCTCTGCCCCTAAGCACATTTATAAAATAACATTGTGTATAATCTATAGTGGATGTCAGGTAAGTTTGGAAAAAACATGTGAGAAGACTTTGTAAACTGTTCCTAAATTTGGAGTGGCTTAAGCTTTGAACCCACAGAAGAAAGTTTGAAGACCTACTATAAGCAATGGGGCAAACTTACAGAGTATGCCGTAATGAGAGACACTGCAAGCAAAAGATCAAGAGAATTTGGTTTTATAATTTTCTCATCCATGCTGGAGGTTGATGGAGGCATGGCTGCGAGATGTCATTCAGTTGAGGAGAGAGGGGTTGAGCCAAAACGTGCTGTAGCAAGAGAGGAGCCTAGAAAACAGAGGCTCATGTAACTGTAAAGAAACTGTTGGTGGAATTAAGATACTAAGGAGCATCACCGTAGAGATTACATTGAGGAGTATAGAAAAAACTGATACGGTTAGATAATTACTGTTAGGCAGTAAGGAAAGAAAAGAGTGTTTGGATTTGTTACTTTTGATGACCATGATCCTATGGATACAATCCGATTGCAGAGATGCCATACCATCAAAGATCATAATGCAGAAGTAAGACAGGCTTTGTCTAGACAAGAAAAGCAGGAAGTTCAGAGTTCTGGGAGTGGAAGAGGAGGCAATTTTAAATTTGGAAATTCATCTGGTGGTGGAGGTGGATATTTTGGATCAGGACCAGGAGGAGAATCTGATGGATATGGAAGTGGATGCGGATTTGGGGATGGCTAGAGTGAGTATGGAGGAGGATCTGAGGGTGGCATTTTGGAAGTAGCCCTGGTTATGGAAGAGGAGAAGGAAGATATGGTGGTGGAGGACCAGGTCATGGCAACGAGGTGGGGGGTCATGGAGGTAATTATGACAATCATGGAAGAAGAAATTATGGAAGTAGAAGTACAAAGATTTGGGGAGTTACAACCAGCAACCTTCTAACTACAATCCAGTGAAAAGTGGAAACTTTAGTGGTAGAAGGAAGATGGGGAGACCATATGGTAAAGGAAACTATGGTCAGGATGCAGTAGATGAACTGGGGGTTATGGTGAGAGGAGGCAATATTGAGCTTCTTCCAATTTGCCATGGACTTCACTGTATAAATAGGTGAGAGTGAGAACCCAGAGGTAACAGAACAGCTTTAGGTTATCAAAATAATAATGTTAAGGAAACTCTTATCTTAGTCATACATAAATATGCAGTGATGTGATAGAAGACACCAGAGCAGATGCAGAGAGACATTCTGTGAATGGATTGGATTATTTCATAACATTACCTTACTGTGGAGGAATAATTGTAAAAACAAAATACCTTTGAGATAGTTTCTTAGGTTCTTAATTATTGTTTCTTTCTAATGATCTTGGTAAAAGTGCAGACGCATTCCTTTTTTGATAATGTTAATTTTTTAAGTTGCAGGTGACATATGAAACCTTTTTAAAGATTTTCCTCCAAGTTTTGAAAAACTATTATCCAGGATCATGGTGTAATAAAATATAACTTTTTAAAAACATTGAAGTGTGTGTGTAGAGTTAAGAAGCTGTTCTACATTTGTGATTTAATAAAATAATTCCTGGGGGGGGGAAATTATACTGGAAAAGAAAAAAGGTCTCAAACCAATTTTAAGTATCATAAAAATCTAGAAGTATACGAACAGATTAAATCCAAAGCAACTAAAAAAAAGTTCATTTTGTAACATAAAAGCAGAAATAAATACAAATGGAATGAGAAAAGCTCTGGAGAAAACCAGAAACCAATAACCTTTTTTGTATGAAAAATCAACAGATTGATTAAAATTTAGACAAGTACCATTGACCACTATCAGCATTGAAAAAGGATAATCACTACAGAATCTACAAATGTTAAAAAGCTAATAAAAGAGACTAAAAAGAACTCTTTGCCATAAGTTATACAATTTAGATGAAGTGAATCAGTTCATTGAAGGACACACCCTATCAAAATTTATTCAACAAGAAAGATAACTTGTCCTCTTATTATCCAACTGAAGCAAATTTGGTGTCCAATCTTTTTTTATCTCTGTCACACACTAGAAGAAGAAAAGTTGCGTTGGACCAAACACTAAATACACAACGGAAAAGCTATGAACAAAAGAAAAAGAAAATGGTTCCCACATATTTTTTTTTATCATATCTGACACCACAGATAAGCAAAAAAGTCCTCACATATTTGACATGTGCCAGTGGGCTGCAGGTTGGACCCCCATGGAAGAAAACATCAGGCCCATGTAATATTACTGGTCAAATCTAAGAATCATCTAAAAATGAAATAACTCTAATTATACACAATCTCCTCCAAAAAATGGAAGTGTGTGAGACTCTTATTACGAAGCCACTTATTACCCTGATACACATGAAAAAATATGCAACAATGTAAATCACTCAGAAAAATGTAAATTTAAATTATAATGTGATAGCATTACACACATTACCATTGCCATTATTAGAATTGCTGAAAATAAACCAACCAACAAATATAATACCAAATGCTGGTGAGGTTGCAAAGCTGGAATTCTTGCACATTGCTTCTGGGTATGCTAATTTTTCAATCCTTATTGGAAGCATTTTTTAATAAATTTGATACACAATTACCATATAATCCAGTTATATACTTCTAGGCATTTACTCAAGAAAAATTAAAATGTATGTATATGAACAATTTTCTCAGCTTTATTCATAATTGCCAAAAGGGGAAACAACTCCAAAGTCCTCACCTATTGAATGAATAATCAAAAAAATCCATGCAATGGAATAGTACCCAATCATGTGAAATAATTAACTTCTGATATATGTAATAATATGGATTAATCTTAAATGAATTATGTTAAGTGTAAGAAACTAGACTTAAAAGGTCACTTATGAACCACAGTATGGTTCCACTTATATAAAATTCTAAAAAATTCAAAACCAAGGAGTGGTTTTCATTGGGTATGAGGGGAAAGGGTGCCTACAAAGAGCCAGCATGAGAGAATTCTCTACTTTTATTGTAGTAGTGGTTATACTACCCCATACTGTTGTCAAAACTCATGGAATGTACAATAGAAAGCTTGACTTCATAAAAATTCCTGCATGGACTACATTTCCTTCTTACCGCTTCTCTACACTTTGGATCACTTTTATATTGATTATATGCTACTTCTCACATAAGAATACTTACAGTAAGACCTCATTCACAATAAGAAGACACAGTTCACTTATGTTAATACTATATATGAAAAACATCAACTTATACAGTAAAGTAGTGACTCCATTTATCATCAAGGTTGGAATTCACCTTAGGGTAAAAGGAGACATTATTTCTAAATTTGTTTCACATATTTTAATTGCTGTGGTCACATTCTAAGGCTTGGGAATATTATTGGGATAGTACCACTTTAGACAAGCGAACTACTAGCTAAAGATTTTAACCTGTATTGAAAACATATGGCTGTATGTTTAAGTTGTTAGGGAAAGGAGAGATAAGGTGGTGACATGAAAAACTACAATCACATAGCTACTTGGGAGGTTGAGGTTCTCGCTTGAGCCCAAGAGTTTGAGGTTACTGTGAGCTGTGATGACCCAGCACTCTACCAAGGGCGACATAGTGAGACTCTGTCTCAAAAAATAAATAAATAAATAAAAACTACAATCACAAAAGACAAAAGAGATACTTCCTTCTTCAGTAAAATTCTCCTGTATTTACAAAATTGTGTATAGATTAAATATTGCCATTACTTTTCAACATTTTTTTAAACTATGAATATTTTTGAGATGGGTAGTATATTACCATGCTGCCAATGGATTTTGAAAAAGAGGCTAGAAAAAACTGTGAAAGTAAGTTCAGAAAGTTAAATTAATAAAACAAAGAGCTTAGTAATGAGCATTGAACTAATATTCCCACTGTGTCACAGCTCTTGTGTATTTCCTATTAATCCTCATGCAAAACTTAAGTCAGGAAAAGTAATTCTCTCTTCCTGCCTCCATAAGCACTGCCCCCCACCACACACACATATACAGGTAGAGAATTCAAAATTGATTTGAACAAAATTAGTTAATTTGAGAAAAAATTCTTGGAACTGAACACTTGTTATATCATTGGTAAGATTAGGTTATTTTTAGATGTAAAGCCAGTCAGAATTGAAGTTTTGGGGAGTGAAAGATAAATATAAAATATATGAAATAAATTTTAAATATATTCATACTTCTATAATACAATTTATATAAAATGCAAATTAAGTAGTACATGAAGAACATAATAGAGCATTTCAATTTGGTGATTATAAGATATTAGAACTCAGACAAAAGGTCATTAAATCAAGAGGTTAAAGTGAAAATAATACATTTATAGGTAAATGAAACAACCTTTAAATAAAATCTTTACACTTTTGAGGAAGAGGAACTTAGCTAGGATGTCAAATGAAGGAAACACATATTCTTTAGGAAGAGAAAGAATATTGAGAAAATATAAATTAATGATTTGTGAATTAACAATATTTCCTGGTGAAGATTGGGGAAAAAATACAATAGTACTGATGCTTACATTACAAACTTTTTGTCCCTCTATGCCTCCATATTTAAAAAGAAAAGAAAGCAGTTGATGAATCAATTACTTAGTATCACAGATAAGTGATATATTGGCCAAGATTCTATTGAAATGATGGTGTGAAACTACCTAAAACCAGGAGTTCTGTTGATTGAGTCCCCTACTACCTTATGAATAGCAAGATGTTATAAAATATTAAAAATAAATACATGTATAAAGCACATCTGATGACACCCTGCAGAGAGTATATATGTCAACTAAAAGTGTATTTATTTAAACAAGGAAGAATAAGCATTCAATTTGACCTAACTCCAGAAGCTAACATTAAAAAATTATGAAGTGATTCAATTGAAGGCTTATTTAAAAAGTGAAGATAGATAGATAATAAACTATGTGTATCCATTATTTCTGGGGAGTTTTATTGGTAACTTTTTACTTTTTACCTCATTTTATTCTTTATGTATGACAAAGTGAAAAAAAATGAAATAATAATATGAAATTGACTATCTCATAATACAGTACAACCTCCATAGTCAACACCTTTCTACCTTGAACTCCTCCTTATGAGTTGACCCAATTTTCATTGACTAGACATGCACCATATGTACATATCAGTACAGTAGGCCTAGTTCCTTATTACCACCACTATACATTGTCCAGTTTATTATAGTCCCTTGGGTGGTCAACTTACACAGTTTCTACTGTATTTGAAGTTGCTGTGATTTGAATGAATCTTCTCCAAAATTCAGGTGTTGAACCTTAATGACCAAAGTGATGGCATTGAAGGTGAAACATATAAGAAGTGATATAGTATTGAGGTCACCTCTTTCATGAATGGAATTCATTCCTATATAAAAGGGTTTGATGAAAGGAATTTTTCCCTTTTTATCCTTCCATTTTCTGCCATATGAGGACCCAGCATTCCTCCCCTCCAGAAGATGTAGCCCTCAACAGAGAGTGAACCTGCTAGCACCTTGCTCTTGGACGTCCCATCCTCCAGATCTGTGGAAAAATAACTGTGTTACTTATAAATTACTTAGTCAAGTACTGTGTTACAAAATGAACTAAAGCAGCACAAAATGAACTAAAAATGTATGAGGTTCCTGTAATACCAACATATTATAGTATAGGGAGTGTTTGAGGAAAAAATATAGGGCAAATGGATGATGATACTAGGTCTAGTCAATACATTTTCCTGATGGCAAAGTCAATTTCATATAATATCCTAGGACATTGTATTCTAGTAAATTATGACTTACAGAAGAATAAGACACACACCTTGTTTACAAAAGTCTCAAATTCTTGAGTGACACATGGATAGACACAAACACATATTTGTCAGTTGTTATGCTCTTTGTCTTATGATGCAGTTATGTCCTGATAGAGCCATCATAAATCAAAATACAGTGGAACCCTATAAGTTGTTCATCTAAGGGACTGTAACAAACTGGTAAGCATACAATGGTGGTCAACATAAGAGGCCTAGTGCATTGTTATCTACATGTGTTGAGTGTCTGGTCTTTGAAAATTAGGTCAACTTAAGGAAGTGGTCAATGTAGAGAAGTGGTCAACTACAGAGATTCTACTGTATTGTAAGTTGAAATTACAATTAATATACTTAACATACTAAACATTATAGATTAGTCTAGCCTTCCTTAATATGTACAGAATACTTACATTATCCTATATTTGGGCAAAACTTATGTAACATAAGTATCATTTGATAATAAAATGTTTAATATTTTATGTAATTTTTTGAATACTATACTGAAATGAAAGCAGAATTGTTATAAGGATACTTGAAGTATGATTTTTACCAAATGCTTATCACTTTTGAACCATCCTAAAGTAAAAAAAATCATTAGGTTGGACTGTTGTAAGTTAGAGGGTTTCTGTGTTTTTAATGAGGAGGTTGAAACACTGCTGATTTATAGATTTGGACAAATAACTAATTTGGAGATAAGGAAAATAGATTTTTATGAACCTACAGGTTGGTGAATAATCATCTCTGTGAGTATAAAAGCTTTCTTTTAGTGAAGGAAAAATTTAGAAAGAGAAGAAAATCTTTTTATAGATAATCTACAGATCTCAGTTTATAGTGAAGTTGAATATATTTTGATTTTAGGGCTTAGTTTTCTAAGGCTTTTCACTTGATCCTATTGAATAACAAGTCAAAGTGCCTTGTATGTATGTTTAATTTCTTTTTTTTTTTTTCCTTTTTCTTAGAAAACATGGTCTTGCTCTGTTGCCTAAGCTTGGATGTAGTGGTATAATCAGAGCTCACTGTAACCTTGAACTCCTGGGCTCAAGTGATCTTCCTGGCTCAGACTACTCAGTAGCTATCATGACAGGCATGTGCCACCACACATGGCCAATTTAAAAAAATTTTTTTTGTAGAGACAATTCCCACTATGTTCTCAGGCTGATTTTGAATTCCTATCCTTAATTCATCTTCCCACTTTAGCCTCTCAAAGTGCTGATATTACAAGCATGATCCACTGTACCTGGGCAGAAGTGCTTTTAAAAAGTACAAATTTAGGGTTGTCAACTTACATTGAGCCAACTGTGCTTCCTTGGTATATATTTTTATTTGTATTTATTCAGGTGGATTTATTTATTTTAAAATATCTTTTACTTTTATCTATTATGCTTATTTGGTATGTCTTACTTATTTTTTGGTGATGGGAAGAGTGAATCTACCTTCAAATTGAAAATATTTTCCTTTTTTTCTTTCATTTATGTTAATATTTAAAATTCAAAATCCAATAGAAAATATGAAAAAACCCTCTGATTCTTAACTTTTATAAATCACATTCCTTCTGAAACCTAGGCAATTTTTTTTTCTCCTGTGATGAAATGTGTTCAATATGGTAAAATTCCAGGACAAGAAAGAAACTTAGACTTTGTGTTTATCAAACATTCACATGACTTTACATCTTCTCAGGGAGCATAATAGATATTCACCAAGGTGTAACTTAATTGAATACTATTTAATAACAATGCCTGTGGAATATAATCCATTTTGTATAATTGTCAGTGCCACCTAAAATGCTGAGTATCTAAATATATATGTACACTAAATACTTCAATGTATTTATTTATCGTGCTTCATAATGTGGCACACAATCACTGCAGATTCTTGGCACTTGTGGTTTTAACACAAGATTTTAAATATCTGAATATGCATACAATGTCCATGGGGTTTAGTCCATATTCCTGGACTAATTTGCTAATACTGAGAGACCATTGTCAAGAAGCTAAGCCTCTCCAGCTACAGATAAAGAATATTTGAAAACCAATGTATTCTTCTTTTCAAGGTTCAAAGAACAAATGCACTCGCAATACCCCAGGTGAGCAAGGCTTTTTATCAGACTACATGGAGACATGAACATTTACAACCTCCCAGTGGCCAAAGCTCTTAAAATCTGGTTAACATCTCAATATTGCTCAGGATACAAGTACTACTTTACAGAAACAGTGATTCTAGTGACATAGCAACTGCTCTTCAGACATGTGAGCAAAAAATAGACTTGCTTTATAATTACTTTCCATAGTAGGATGTGTTTCTGGAATGTGTCATCATAATCATACTTCTTTTTGAGTTTAACAAAGGGTTACAAACTATCATTTAATTTTTACCACAAACCTGAAAATCAGGTAGGACTATTACCCAATTGCTGTTTTGCAAATGGGTTGCCTGAGATCTGCTTGGAGAATTTAAGGAAATGTCCTGGAGCCACCTAGTTAGTAATTAATAAACCTGGGATTTGAACTCAGGTCAAACACCAAATTCTATGCTTCTGTTTTGCCTCCCATTTGAACATTATATAGCTACACTTGCAGACTAAGGATATACATGGGGATCTGTAGAAATGAGCAAAGGGTGAAAAGTGTTAAGCACTAGGGACAGAGTGATCTGGGAAAAAGCCAAGCATCACTGCTGGCCCTGAGTACTCAAAGCAATACTGAGTACACACAGCATATTGTCCCAACCCTAAGTCATACTGAGTCATAAGAAAAAGGCAAGATGGAAGTGCAGTAAACACAATGTGTTAAGAGTTCAATCAGTCAAAGATAAACTCCTTGTTTTTCAACTTTGACTCTCTCTTTGAAGCTTTCTGCTATGTTGCATTTTCTCATGCTTAAGACTTCGATAAAAGCCTGAGAGGATCATTGTGAGGAGCCACCCCCTTGTTTCTCCATATGGAGAGCTTCCTGTTGTTGGTTTCCCTTGTTGCTCAGATCAATGCAGATAGAACTTAGGTGTTATTTAATTTGCACAGAATTGCACCAACAGGGACCATGTTACTCAGCAAATGACTCTCAATGGAAACTAAGTAGAACAAAAGGTTAGCAAAATATGTCCAGCTTTATGAATTAATATGTTTTAGACATTGGAGAAGATAGGATTCCTGATTATCAGGGGTCTACTAGAACTTCTTTCTCCACAAATGTCTTTAGAAACAATTTCTTAATCTGATTTCTTAAAATTATAATGTCTGCATACTGGTTGTAAAAACTGTTTTAAGTATTTTAAATTTTAATATTATGTGACTTTTCCTTACAATGAGAGTATACTCACAACATATATTAACATAGTATGTAACACAAGCAGTTTGTTATATATCAGTTTGAAACAGTATTTTCCCAAACTCTTATCAACTTGCTCATTGAACTAACTATAAACTACTCATTTTGTGTGGGTATCTAGGAGACAGATCAAATTCCCTTTGTCCAGATCTGAACTTTTCCTCTTTCCAAGTATTTCTTCCATCTACATCTTCCCTTTTAGCTTTTAGTACAGCATGATTATTCAGGTAGTCTAATCTAGAAATCAGGCATTGCCTCAGCTCTTTCTCCTTTCCCATCCTTTA
Organism: Galago senegalensis; assembly: GCA_963575145.1. Lineage (NCBI taxonomy): Eukaryota > Metazoa > Chordata > Mammalia > Primates > Galagidae > Galago > Galago senegalensis. The sequence continues at coordinate 68,483 of CAUYTI010063041.1, forward strand.
CATCCACTCATCAATCAAATTTATCCTACCTCTTAAATACTGTGAAGTCTCCTCTTTCATAAATGTGAAGTTGTAAGTTTAGTACAAAAGGTAGAAATTACATATGCCACAAATGATTCATTTAGATAAGTAGAGAAACTAAGATTGACTTAACAAAAGTTTTATATCTATCATTTCACTCCCACTTTGGAGCATAGATACTTATACATTATTGTTTGGAATGGTGGTTGAAGTTACCCATTATTTACATTGCTCTATCTTCCTATAGTGTGCCTTTACTTGCTCTTTCTCTTTCTCTTCTTCTCTCCCTCTCTTCTCTTCTTCTACCTACTCTTTTACTTTTGGCTGAACACATATATTTGAATTGCATAATTCAATATGTCAGTGTACATGTCTGTTTCTCTTTATTTTCATGGCCCCTTTATCTACAACACCAACATTTCTGAATACACCAATTTGGCTAACCACATGGACTCCTTCCTTTCCTGATTCTGCTTTCTCATATTGATTCTCTATATATTCACCAGGGTGAATTTTCTAAAATACAAATAGAGGCATATTAATTAACTTGTCTGACATTCTTCAAAGCCTCTGACTTGTTTCTTGGATAAAATCTAAATATTTTTGCATGGCTACAAAGTCTGGAAATGATACAGGAAAAAATCTGATACACTGGCCCCCATTCCAACCATCTCTCAATGCATCGATCTCACACTCCAACTCATCCTCAAGCATACTCTATATTTAGGCTTACTAAATCTCTTTTCTGTCCTTGAATTTTCAGTGTTTAGACATGCTGGCTTTTCTATTTGCAACAGCTCACCATATTCCTAGCTGGATGCTCCTGTCCCTCTTCTCACTGCTGAGTGCATCCACAGCATGCTCTGTTTAGATGACGTCTACAGGTCTGCTGCCCCTAGTGAGCAGCTGATCTTGGTCAATGGAACAGCAGCAGGTAACAGGAAAGAAGAGGGAGAAGATTGATGACACGGATCTTATTCTTCTGGAAGTCTTCACAAAGTACTCCCCACCTCATCAACTTCACACTTGGGGCCACATAGAATTCCACTATTACCAGCCCCAGGATTATCTTTGTTGTTTCCCTACACCCTGCTGACACTTTAGAAATATGTTTTTATTGAACTCATCTTAAATTATCCTATTTTGAAGATTTCATTCATTTCTCTTTCATCCCTAAACAATACATCTACCACAACTAGTTCCTTGGCCAATCCTGCTTATCCTTTGGTTTTGTCGTAAATGCACCTTGTTCTTACCAGTCTCCTTCAAACCCTAAGCCTGGCTTAGGTATTCCTTAGTTTTCTCTTAGTATAGTAATAACATATACTTTTCACTGTCTCATTACTTAGAGTTTCCTATTCTTTTCCTATTTTCTCCCTTCTCTAAGCACAGTTACCCACATTTAACGATGGCCCTGGCACACAGAGAGGAATCATGGCACCTGAATCCCAATCACTCAGGTTCTAATCTCAGCTCCATGACATCTAGCTGTGTGCATGTGGATTAAACTGTTCAGCAAGTCTACAAAATTTTTGGAATACTACACTCTTTAAAAGTGAATTTTTATCAAAGTGAAAGTTAGGCCCCACAGAGTAAGACAACCAATTAGTTGGCTACTGTCATCAGAAAACTTTAACCGAGCATAGTATACTAGAGCCCTCAAAAACCCAGAATGGGATAAATATCCTACAGAAATAACCTAGGAGTGCAGTAACGAATTTATAGGCAATAGCTTATGGGGAAGAAATATTGGATTGATATTCTGCAGGGACAATATAGGGAACCTCAATGTAATTGTCCTCTTTTAAATTTTCCTAGTGTGTTGACCTCAGGGTAAAAATCTCCTACTCTTTTCCACCTCCTCTCTTAATCCAGGTGACTAGTTTATCTCAGTCCATTTGAGTTGATTTTTCAAGTCCATTTCAAGAGAAAAAAATCAAATAACTTCCCCACAGCTCAGATAACAACTACTGGGGAAAGAAGTCAATCTTCGAAATGGAAAATGAAAGAAGAAATAAAAAAAGAGTAAAAATAATATCCACATAGCATTACTACTAAAAAAAAATTACCTTAAGCCAAAGAGCTAGTCATGATTTGAGCTTCATTTATTGCAGTAGTTGTTTCAAGAGAAATAAAAAATTATGCAGTTATTTTGCTCTCTTTTCAATTTGCATAGCAAAAAACACTCCTTGGTAGAAAATAAACTTCAGTATCCATCACTATAACTACCAGCTATAACCTAAATCTTTTTTTAATTGATTAGACTTAAAGTATTAAATATGAGCAAATTTTCTCTCAAATTGTTTTCTGTGGAAATGCAAGCCTGCAGATTTATTAATATCAAATAACGGAGACACTGGAATCTTTGTTATTCTTGAAGCAATTGTCATATGAAAATAATCTCAAACAGTATTACAGCTATTTCTCATCCTACAGGGTCAAAGTTATAGGTAAAGTATGTACAGTTACAGTTTTAAATTATCTTTAAGTTTTTCTTCCAACAATTGAAAAGCAGGTAATAAGATCAGTCTTGGTGACAAATAAAACTGCAGCCTCCTCCAACACTTGTTTCTTTCCTGTTCAACTCACAATATTAAATGGAAGATTACTCCTAACTTTAGTAAGTGCAACATAACAGCCTTTTATTAGATCCTGGAAATACAACTGGGCTTTCTGTTAAGGTGGGTCCACTGGATCATAAGAGACACTGACCAATGTGTCAATCAAGAGAAATTGAAAAGATGAGTTCTGATTCTTTCTCCTACCCCAGGACTGCCTTTGGTATTAAAGTCACTGAGAGGTTTTATCTTCAGATGAGAATTATCAGATTCATTACATCTCCTCACCCTGAAGAAAAGATTATTTTTCAAAATATGAGATATTATTAATGTCCTTCTAAATTTTGCATTTCGCTGAAATTGGAATTAAAGCTTACCTAACTTACAATACTACTATGTTTTTCTTGATCAAAAAAAATGAATACATTTAAGATATCAGCATAGACTAGTTTGTTCATTTTCACCTTATTTAAAAAGATTTGTAGGAAAAATTCAAATACCACATATACACACATACAGACACAGACATACCACGGACATACACACAAGTGTTTGAGTTTATCAACTCCCTACAACCAGTGTTGTTGATAAAATGAGAGACTAATTTTCCCTTCAGTCTGCTTTGTCACAGACTTCTGTTACCAGAATGAAGTATATTGCACCTGGATATGATTAATTGTTCTCTAAATCACAGTTGTACTTGGAAAAGTAACTTGAATAGCTTAGTTGTCTTCCAACATATTCTATTAGCTTGGTATTTGGAGGTTATGTTTGAATAGTTCAATGATAGGAGGCATAGGAGGCATTTGTACGGCTCTTTTGGAAAAGATAGTGATTTATCCTTGGACCTTAACTGATGATGTTTGCAATGATTTTTGATGGTGAACTTTTTAAAAATATTATTAAGAATCTGTGTTCAGTTTTGAATAGTCAGTTAAAATTCATTATTTCCCCCTAATTCTGACCTCTTCTCTATTTACATTAGATTGGATTTGTCTCATGATTTTCAAATCAATCAAGGAAAAATGGAATTTGTTTAGAAAGAAAAGCATAATTGACTCAATTATAAATTTTACATTGATTTTCCACCACTACAGCGCATAGTTAGTGATTTAAATGCGTGAGATAGCCTCTGCTTTTTGAAGATTTTCCTATGAAAATTAGCATGGTAGAGTCAAAACACTAAGTTACACATCAATAGGATCAGGCAAGAAGAAAAGTGAGAAATGAAAAAAATGTTCACCCAAGAGGAAAACTATATTGGACACTGGGTAATAATGGCTCTCATAAGAATAATACATATAATATGTTACATATATTATTTTCTATACATATAAAATATATATTTTTTCTTGAAGTCCATACAATATTCTAGAATATCTCAATTTTACAGAATTTACATACCCTCAATACTACACTGTTTTAAGTCTTATGTATTTAAGAAATATTTACAAGACAAATGAATTTTCATTGAAGAAATAAGGTAAATTCTTGTAGAAGAAATTTTCTCATAATTTCTTATTCAAGAATTTATAGCTAACTAGCCACAGAGCTCTTATAGAAGAGATTTTTTATAGTAGAATTCTTTTATCACAAGCCAGTACTGATAAATTGTGTTTTTGTATACAGCCATGTATTGTATAATAACTTTTGTGTCAATAATGGACTCCACATATGACACTGACATCAAAAGATTACAATAGAGCTGAACAATTTTTATGCCCTAGTAATGCATAGCCATTGTAATGTCATAGTGCAGCACATTACACATCTTTTTGGTGGCGCTGATAGGAAAAATACCCACTGGCTGTCAATCATGTACAGTTATAGTACATAATAATTATATACGATACAGAATAATTGACAATAATAAAAACAACTATTCTACTGATTTACTTATTTAATCATCACTACCTTTAATCATTATTTTAATGTACTTTTTCTACTTATGAAAAAAAAGTTAACTATAAAAGAGCTTCAGACAATTCTTCTAGTAGGTGTTCCAGAAGAAAGCGTAATAATCAAAGATAACAACTCCACACATGATACTGCCTCTGAAGACCTACCTGAAGGACAAGATGTGGAAGGACAAGATGTGGAAATGAAAGACACTGATATTGATGATCCTAGTCCTGTGTAGGAATATGTATGTTTGTATCCTAGTTTGCAGTTTTTGGCCAGGGCCAGGTTTGAACCCACCACCTCCAATACATGGGGCCAATGTCCTACTCCTTTCAGCTACAGGCATCACCATAACCAAAAATGTGTTAAATGAAAAAAAATTAAAACAAATTTTAAATAGAAAAAAGCTTATTAGAATGAGGATAAAAAGAAAAATATTTTTGTATAGTTATACAATGTATTTGTGTATCTTTCACTAAGTGTTATTACAAAGAAGTAAAGATGTTTAAAAAATTATAAAACTTATAAAGATACCCTAAGCTAAAGTTAATTGATTATTGAAGAAATTTCCAAAAATAAATTTAGTGTACCCTCAGTATGCAGTTTTTATAAAGTGTACTATGAGTGTACAGTAATGCTCTGGGTGTTCACATTTATTCAACACCGTGGATTAAAGCTAAAAGAATTAGAATTAAATAAAAATGGTCAAGCATTTGTTAAGGAAAACAACAAGGCAAATGACTGTTTCCTTAACTTTTATTTTATTTTATTTTATTTTATTTTATTTTAGTAAATCATAACAGTGTACATTAATACTACCATGGGGGTACAGTGTACTGTTTCTGTATACAATTTGAAATACTTTTATCCAACTGGTTAACGTAGCCTTCATGTCTTTTTCTTAGTTATTGTGTTAAGACATTTATATTCTACAAATGGGGAGAGGGAGGGGAGGGGAGGGGGAAGGGGGAGTGGGAGGAGGATGATTGGTGGGTTCTTTTTCTTTTTGAACAACTGACTAGTGTTTTCAAAATTTAATGCTTTTTCTATTTGCTAGTATTTTACTTACGGTTTTGTCATCACTTTCAGGAAACAAAATTCAAATATTTGAAAAAAATGTTGCACAATTTTTTAAGCCTTGGACTGTGGTGTTTCTAATATTAACATTTCTCATCTCCTGTTTTTAACAAATCTTGGTTTTTCTTGATTTGCTGCTGAGATTTCCATTTTCTTGGATGCTTCTTCCTTTTTTCCTTTTCTGCATATTCAAATTTTATGATAATATCTAAGGCCTACTTCAGGATTGTCTCTGAGTTCAGGGTGAACTATCACTGTGCTAGATTTTCAGTGCTTTGCTTTGCATAGCAAGACACACAATATTTACTTGAGTAGAGGGTCCCTGCATTACTGATATATTTTATATATTTTTAAATTCTTATTTTTCTCATTGCTGAGCACTTGGTATTTAGTAGGCACTCCCAAAACTCTTCATTAGTAAAAAATGTAATCGCCTTGATTCTTTGGATCCTAAATTCTTTGATGGTTACTCCTTCTCATGTTTCTTCAGATACCCAGTGTTCATCAAACGTTTACCACATGTAAGACTGTGATTATTAACCTTTGCTGCACTTGGGCTGTACACAAAGGCACAGTCACATTGTGTTTCCTTTCTGCTGGATCCACTGGTGGAACAACCATTTGAGCATAGAAAGCATTTGCGTGATTGTACCATGTTATTTAATAAGGATCTGAACTCAGCTGCTGTTATGTGAAAGTGGGTGATTTCCATAGTTGGATTTGTATTGAAATCATTTGGTCCCTTGAATATATTATTCTTAAAATATTCTTTTGATTATTCTTTCTAGAAAGAAGATATATAATAAGTTAATTCAGGAAGTCCTAAATCAGTTTAGAAAGTCAGAATTTTTAATGTCACTTTCAGAAAAGCTGAGTTTAGTCTAGTAAAATTTGATTCTATTTTACTTGCAAATAACCATTTTGGCCTCATGATACATACAAAAGATCTTTAAGCTAATTTCCTAAAAATTTAATAAAAGAAATATTGAGGGACACATGGAATAGTAGTATCCTTTTATTTATTATTATGTTGTGGGTTTTATTTTTATTTGACTTATATACATTTCTTTTCTTTTGAGACAAAGTCTTAGTATGTCCCCCTCGGTAGAGTGCTGTGGTGTCACAGCTCACAGCAACTTCTAACTCTTGGGCTTATGTGATTCTCTTGCCTCAGCATCCCCAGGAACTGGGACTATAGGCACCCACCACAACTCCTGGCTATTTTTTAATTTTTTGTTGTAGTTGTCATTGTTGTTTGGCAGGCCTTGGCTGGGTTCGAACCCGCCAGCTCTGGTGTATGTGGCTGGTGCCCTCGCCACTGAGCTACAGGTGCTGAGCCTATATACATTTCTGAAGATAAGAGTTGCAAGTGGGAATGAAGGCAAGCTTAAGTGATAATGGTCCCTCAGCCTGTAGATTCTGTATGTTGAAAGGCTTATGGGAATTTCCCCAGGAAATAAGATAAGGCAGAAATTTGGAAACAATAAAAAAGAAGGGCCAAACTTCATCTTTCTGTATAGTTTACATGTCAGATAACAAAAATCATAGTACATAAAGACATAGAAACATCTGCTTGAGATTCTATGATTTGGTGTATAATTAAAAAAAAATCTGTGAGGTGAATCCCTGCCCAACTGTACCCTCTACACCCTCAACAGGGGAAGCAGGGTTTAGGGTTCCATGGACTTAGCTGGATGTATTATTCATTTCTATCTTTAGCGTCACACTGGGTCATCAAGACACAAGAGCTTTCTGAGGGCTTCCAGTTTAATTATCTTATTTAACAGATGGGAGTAAGGAGGCCCAGAGGAGTTAAGATCTGGGACAAACCAGATGTTTCTCAGCTCACTTTCCAGGGTTCTTAGCGCCATTTAGACAATGTCAGTGATTACTACTCGTTTGAACTGAGCTACTGTTACATGATAAGTAAGAAACTGTTCCGTAAATATCTAGGTATATTCCTCCTGGGATCATAGGAAATAGATATTTAGAAATAATAAGAAGTATGAGGGGTCAGTCAATAAAAAAGTTAATAGAAACAAACAAGTGAAATTTAATCAGAGAAATGTTAAATTCTGCAACTGTCTGTATAAAAATTCAACTTTATAATTGAAACATATGAAGATCTCACAGAATAGTGTGGTCATTAAGAAAAAGGTGTAGTGTGGCGCAACTGAGTTCAAATTTTGGCTAAACCATGAGTGGTTTGTGAAACTGGTCAAATTTATTAACCTTATCTGTCTTAAAATGGGGAAAAAAGGTCACTCTTACAGGACTATATTAATACTACATGAAATATGGTTAGGAGAATGTCACAGGAAACCTTTAAAATGGATCCAGGCCAGACACAGTCATGTTTGTAATCCCTGCTCTTTGGGAGGCCTAGTGGGAGGATTGCTTAAGGTCAAGAGTTCAAGACCAGCCTGGGCAATGTAGTGAGACTCCCCCATCTCTAATAAAATGGAAAGTTAGTGGGGTGTGGTGATTGTGAATCCAGCTACTCAGAAGGCTAAGGCAGGTGGATCTCTTAAGCCCAGGAGTTTGAGGTTATAGTGAACCATGATTATCATGTCACTGCACTCTAGCAGCCCAGGTGACAGAGAAAGACTCTGTCTCAAAAAAAAAAAAAAAAAAAAAAACACAAAACAAACAAACCTGTTTCCGAAAAAATCAGCCAACTTTATCAAGTTCTTTTTATCAGCAGAGGCACTGTGAGCACATATGTCCCATGATCCCAGTGATTGGGAATAAACATAAAACATAAATACCTCACTGTTGGCTCAATG